>CM046892.1:15094546-15366071 GCA_025688845.1 Cucumis hystrix | reverse complement strand
TATTATTATTATTATTATTATTATTATTATTATTATTATTATTATTAACAAAACAACCACTTAATTACCAATTATCCCACTCATTCATCCAATCAGGTAGATTTATCTATTTTTTTTGGTTTCATAATTAATAAATTTAATTGAATTTAAATTACCTGAGTTTAAAACAAAATATTTTAAAAAGTCAACTCTCCACCTATTCTTGAAAGGAATGGCATTTACTTTACTTTTATAGCATTTATTCATTTAAATGCACGAAGAAATCTTTTTTTTTTTACACGTTTTTTTTTTTTTTACAATGGCACTTGAGATTTAACTCCACTTTATACTTTTTGTCCTTTTTAAAAAAAAAAAAAAAATGAATAAAACCGTATTTCGAGGATTTAAAGGGAAAGGGAATAAAATTAAAAAAAAAAAACGTGTAAGAATGGAAATAGGAAAAGAAGAGAGGGGGGAGGGCATTGGGAGGTTGGAAGGTGGAAGTGGTAAACCTTAGGGTAATGTAATTAAGGAGGAAATTTGGGAATAAAAAAGATGCTTTGTTATTTTAAACCAACCAAGCCCTATATAATTGACTAAACAATAACATTCAAATTAGACAACATGAGTGGACATCTACAGAACTGGGACCCTTTCTCATTTCCTATTTTATTTTTCCTTAATCACCATTCTAACCCCCCCTCCTCAATTCAATTGTAAGAATCAAATTACAAGGTTTTTTAGAAATAAGATAGATAGTATTGGAGTATATTTTATGTGTTTTTTCTTCTTCTATAATTTAAGATGAAATGAAAAGTAGAGTTGGTTATGAATAAGTTTTTTTTTTAAAAAAAAAAATGAATAAAAAGGGATATGATGATGTAGACGTTAGATGTGATAATCCCTATGGTGTAAACAAAATTGATTGGTGGATTTCGAAGGGAAGATGTAGATTAGAGAAAGAAACAAAACAAAAACTGAGCTATTAGTCAAAATCAATATGCGGATAAAAGTTAAACCACGTATATGACTTGGCATCCCAAAATTCCCAAATTACCCATGCCTAATAAAACCAACCCCGCGTGCCTTTACATGGTCATACTCGGGATTTCAACCATAATTAGATGAATTAATTTTGAATTTAGTGGTTATCTAAAATTTCTTAGGTGGCAAAGGCAAAGGACGCAATAACACGCTTTGTAGTTTTGGCGTTTGGGGTTTTAGTCCACACCGACTTTTCTGTTCTGTTACGGCTCTCATGAAACCCCCCTCCCCCGTTCACTTCCCAAATCCATTCTCCATCCATTCCAACTCTCACTTTCCTTTTATCTTTTCTTTCTTTCTTTCTTTCTTTCTTCAACCCTTTCCATTACTTTTTCAATTTCAATTCTTATTAATTACATTAATCACTACTTTTTGTTTGATCCAGTCCCAAGGTTAATATGGATTTATTCATCCTATTTCTTTAGGAGGAATTTCATTTGGATCAGTAGTCTTTTCTGACTGAACTTTTAAGTAGGTTCTTCTCTTTTATTCCCTATGCTCGCCCCTCTTCTTACCGTCTGAAATATTCTATGAACTGTAAATATTTTACCACTTTGTTCTCTATATGAAAATTAACCTTTATATATTGCATTTATTTATACCTTCGTACTTCATCGTTTAAAGTTCAAAATAACAAATTATAAAGAGTCTAAAAATTTGAATATTTAAATATTCAATTATGGAAAATTTTATATATCAATATCATAAATTATGTTCAAATTGTTACCAAAAGACAAAAATTAATAGAGTAAAGTATTGATAATCAATCCAATTGTTCTGGTATGTTGCTATAGACCCTGGTAGTAGTCTAACTGTCACAGCCTGTGATGTATTGTTATATTTAAGATAATTTTATTTATTTATAAAATAAATTGACGATGTAAAGATAGAACGTTATGTTGTGTACTTATCATATTTCCTCATCAAAATTTATGACATATCATTGTAGCCCCTATTATCTTATATGTCATTGTAGTTACAAATCGGGGTATTTAGAAATCTGAAAAGTAATCAAAATTACTAAAAATCATAAGAGTATTGGATTGCATATCGAATTAAGGGTAGAACAAAAATATAATCATAAAAAGTGAAAATGAAAAAATATATATATAGTTTAATTAAAACTGTCAAACTAAAATAAGTTTAATTAACATTACAAATCGAATTCAAAACACTCACACTAACATACGAATTTTAAATTACATTACGATGCATTCCAATTCCACAGTGAGTGTTCAATATCCTGAAAATATATGGTTAATTAATGTTATTGTAATTTCTATATAATGTTTAGAAAAGTTAATTTAGTTGTTGAATTTGCCTTTATTTAAATAGTCTCATTGTTTAATTTTTCTTCGTTTATTACTTTAAAGTTGAACGATTTGAATAATGTATTTGATGACTATCCTCTTTTTGGTATCCATTAGATTTAATGCTATGCTGCTAAAGAAAAAATTGCAAAAATAAGACATAAAACTATTTGTATAAATAAATTAATCTTTTGTTTTATACAATTAGTCCGTTTAACAGTCTGAATCTTCCTTCGTTTTATTATTATTTAATTATATTTTACTTTGAGACATTTTAATAAAACAAATTAAAATATTTATTAAATATAGCAAAAAAATTTGATTATATTAATGATAGATATTGATAGACTTTTATTACTGTTTATCAATTCATGTCACTTATAGGAAGATATCAATGTCTATCAAATATTTGTTATTGATAGAATCTAAAATTTTGCTACAGCCTGTAAATATTTTGTTAAATTTGCTATTTTTTACAATTTTCGTTTGACTTTTGACTTACTCAAATTACTTTTTTTTTTTCCTACAACGTTCTTCTCTAATTTTCTTTTTCTTTTTTTTCTTATGTACTTTGTTTTATTTTTTTAACATTTGTCAAACTCCAATTTTTTTTCTCTTTTGTCTCTCTTGTATTCATTAATTACTTTACTTTTATGTGTAAAGTTAAATGTTTTTTTTTATCACTGGCTTTTAGATAATCACACGAACTTAATCAATGACATTTTCTACGTAAAATCGAGATAGAAAATAATTATGAGCTTCACAATTTTTTGTGTGAAAAATAACAAAAAAACAAAAGGTTTGTGTCTCAAAATGTGAAGTCCTAACCATTAGTTTTTTCTTTTGTTGTATTTATTTGGGTAGATAGTCTTTGTGAACTTGATGTATGAATTTTTTTTAAGGTTTTGAAATCTTACAAAAGACATTGTCGTGTAGATAATTTTAAATCTCATAAGCTCAAAAAATACATTATATTTTTATTAAAATGAAAATTTTTAATCGTTATAAGAAAACACATACTTTAAGTATTTAATTTTAAAAATAATTATTTTAAAATATTTGGCAACCATTCAAAACAGGTCTTGAACTCTATTTTTTAACTTTTATGAAACGAGTTTCAATTAAAAAAAATGAGGTTTAAAAAAAAACACTTTTTATCTTAAATTATAGCTATAATTCAAATGAGTTTCAATAAAAATGAGGTTTTAAAAAAAAAACACCTTTTGTCTTAAATTATAGCTATTATTTTATCTCAATTTTTATATAGAAAAATTGTGGATTAAGTTTGTATTATCTAAAATGATTAGAAAAAAATTATTATAAATAATAAAATAGACAAATTATTTATACTTTACACCAAAATCAAGTGTAGTGAATTTTTATCCTCAAGTGATTTTTGCCGTAAGGCTAAATGATTTGTATTTTTTTTTATTATTCTTAAAAAAACCAAAAAAAAAAAACATTATACCATTCCCATAAAAATAAAATAATTAAAGAAATAAAAATTATTAGAATTTGGGAATCTTGAAAAAGAAATAAAACAAAGTAAAATAAGAAGAAAAACGTGGAAGTGCTTCTCATACATTGGAAAAAAAAACTATAAAAAAACAAAAACAAAGTAATTTGACTAAGTCAAAACTAAAATAAATAATAAATTTGATAAGCTTGTTTGGCCTAGTTTTACAAATAGTTTTAAAAGTTGTTTATTTTTGCAATTTTGTTTTCTTCAAAAGAGCACCATATATATACCCTTAATTCGATCGTTTAAACAAAGAGATATTTGATATGATATCTATAGAAGGGTTATTAATTATAAATTATTATAAGTATACATATTACATACAAAGTGGGTTACAATATATAAGCAATAAGAATGGAAGAAAAAGGGTTTAATTAGATGATTGAAATGAATTTAAAAGGGAAGTTAAAATGAATTAGTTTATTTATATATAAAAGAATGGGGTAAGGGGAAAGTCCATTCTCCAATGGACCATTTTTGGGGAGTTGGTTTGGTACGTATCCTTTTCTTTCCAATCCAATCATATCGGTAGTTGCAATTTTTCTATTCTTCTTATTTTAATGCCTCTCTACATCTACACATTACGAACCACATCATCAACCTCCCTCACACTTTACAATAAATATACACATTCTCATTTTCAATTCTACAAAATCATATTATCCGTTTTTCTCTTTATTAAATACTGAATATTATTCAATGTCAAATCTATATAAATATGATATTGAATCTTGTGAGGGTTGGTCTTATAAATACTATCTTCTGACCTCTGAGCTTTGCCTTGTTTCTCATTCTTCACCCATTGTGATTAATAATCCATGAATATATCATTTTGATTTTCCAACCTAAATAAACCTTTTTTTTTTCTTTGGTTATTACCATTTTCCCTCTAAATTCTCAAAGTATTTTCCATGTCAATCGTAAAATCTTTACAAAAGGACGAAAATAATATCTATTTTCATATAATTTTAGATGAATTTGGTTGGGTGATAAATGTTTTAATTCTCATATTAATTAACGAATAATTGTCGGAAAGGGCAAATTCCGTAACTTTAATTTCTATTCTAATGTTAATAAGAATGCAATCTCTCGTAATTTTCAATCTACGTACCAAACATATTTGATACCAAGTACATAAATATGATTTATTAATTAATAAATACTTGTTAAAATAAATCAATTCATTAATTAGTATTAAATTTTAAATTCTCTCTTAAAACTGTAAATAAATAAATAAAGTCATCAATACTCATGCTTCAGTTAAATTTATGAATAACAAGTGACCAAATTAATATAGACCCTATTATGATATTTTAAAGAAAAGAAAAGAGATGTTTACCTAAACACCGTAATATATGTATATGTGATCTATTGAAATGTATCCAGAAGTAGTTTTTAATTTCTTTCTTGGTTTTCCATTTGTTAGTATAATGTATCAAGTAGTTTAAGCTTTAATAATGAAAGCATATAATCTAAACACAACTCATATTCAAATATACTTTAAAGTACAACAGAAAATCAAAATAATGACCCAAATTTTCTACCAACTTGAAAATTAATGAAAACAAACCTCAGTCATAGGGCAATAATCCCACCACTTCATTATCGGGTTAAAGTTTAAAGATATATACCTCACAGTACATCGCATAAACATTAATTGGCCAACTGTAAACACATGTGATAATTGAAATGGATATCAACTTAGGGCTTCCATATTATTTCGTGATAAGAGAGTTTTTTTTTAAGATTGTACTGTTCATATTGTATGAACTATTAAGGGAGGGTGTTGAAGAACACAGTCAGCACAGAGAAAAGTCTGATGCTCAGTCAGCAAGGTGCCATGTGTAAGGAAGGCACACAGTCAGCAGATGAAAAAGAGAAACATATATCAGAGTAAATCCAGAAGGTTGGATTGGGTTAAATTCCCTTCCTAAAATTATTTTATTCCTCTCTTGTGTACTCTGGTGTTATATATATTCAAGCTATGAGCATTGTATAATTCATTGAATGAAATATCAGAAAATATATTCCTCCACAAACTTCTTTTCTCCATCCTTTTATCAACTGATTTCTCTTGAACACTTTGATTGGGTCATCCAACAAAAGCAAATGGTTTGAGATTCTGAGGAAGTATATGCTAATATTATAAACTGAGCAATAAAGTTTTTTAGATAAAAAAAAAGTTCATCTATATTTTTTTTATTTCTTTGAAGGAAAAGAAAAGAGGGTTTGTGAACATATAAACTGAAAAATGAAGAATGTGTAGTAACTAGTAGGAGACATTAAGGAGGATTAAACATAAAATGTTGATTTTGTTTTGAGTGTTACAAATGTATTGGATATAACAGTTTTCATATTCAACCATTTTTTTCAATTTATCAATGGAAATTTGAAAATATAGAAGTATATTAAAATAAAAAATAAAAAAATATAATCTTTCATAAACTTCTCTAATGGTTTTTGTTAAATTAAAACATGCATTATATCATATATATATATATATACCATGTTAGACGATACTGCAAAATAAATAAAACAAAAAGTTTATTTATAGTATAATATATCGAGTAATTGTTATAAATAGAAAAAACAATAAAATTATTTACGTGATATAAACTTAAATGAATTATTAGGAATTTGATAGGTTTTTGCTAGCAAGAATTCCAAAAGGTACTTATTTTATTGTTTAAAAATATATCATAAACCACATTTTAAACTATCGTTTACATCAAAACTCAATTTACGAATTTTCCGTCAAACATGTGTCAAAATACATGAAATAAAACAATTTTTATCATGTAACATTAATAAGAAAGAAAAGAAGAAAAAAAAACAACTCACACAACCGTAATAATTCCATGATTTAGCTCGTTTTGTTTTTACAAGCACAAACTTTTATTTTTTATTTCTACAATACATGAAGATAAGAGTGTTCAACTTGGAACTTTAAGCATAAAATACAAGTTTTTTTAAAAAAAACAACTTTTTAAACTTGATATAAGTTACTGAGGAGAGAAAAAAAAAAAAAGGAAAATTACTTTGTTTAGTAGTCTAAAAAAATGCAGTAAGCTTTTGAGAAGGAATATTGGAGTAATAGATTACAAAAAAAAAGAAAAGAAAAAAGAAAAAGGTTATGAATATGAATACATAAAGTTAAAAAAGAAAAAAAGAAAAGAATTAAAAGGAGGAATTATTAGTAAATGTGTGTTGGAATGAATTAGAAGTATGTTAATTGATTTTATTGAATGAAAATGTGTGGAAACAAGAGCCAGACACGATTAATTAATTAATTAAAAAGCCTAAATGCACTCTCTCGATTGGCTCAATTATAATACATTAGATTTCTCAAACTTTGGTTCTCACAATTAATACAATATATATATATTATTGTAAGTAATAGAAAGAGATATTAATGTGTGGGTATTTAAATATATACTGTAAAAAAGAAGAAAGAAAGAAAGAGGTAAAAAAAAAAAGAAAAGAAAGAAAGAAGAAGAGAAAGAAAAGGGAAAGGAGGGGAAAAACAAACTTGAAAAGCACGCAAAATGGACTACATTCAACCCGCCAAAGAAAAGATTCTGGCGTGCACTAACAACTTGCAAAAATAATCCACCATCCCCCTCACGTACCGAGGAGCCCAATCCCTCCAACCAATCATTGCCACCTGTCCCTCACTTGTGTGGTCATGTGATCCATTATTGGACGGTGAGAAAGTTGTTTATTAAACTAATTGCAATTCAATGCGCCCTGTCCCAAACATTTCCCCCTCCTCCCCCCTTTTTTTCCTTTTCTTTCTTCTTCTTTTTACCCAACCTTCTCACTAATTTCATTTCATTCACATTAATACTCTTTATCAATTTCAATTTTGTACTATAATATTCTACTTCATAGTACATCTTTTCTATCCATTATAAACATTCAATTCTTCTTTTTTTTTTCTAAAGGTATATTTATAAATTATTTATTATATTTGTGTGACATATTTAGCGGTATGACAATCATCAATTTTGCTATTATTCTTATTCTTTAAAAACAAGATGATATAAAATCACTCATATTATACAAAAGTTCAATGCTTTTACCTTTGATTGTGAAATATCTCTATAATATTACATTAACCTATTCACACTCATTAAAAATCTTACATATTTATACAAATTTTGGATTTTTTTATTTTTATATTCATTTATTTATATAAAGTTACGAGACTGTAATTTTTTTTTTTTTCTTAACATACTTGGGATATGTTTGGAAGTGATGCTTGGAATAGTGACTTTAGAGAAAAAGATTTTTATATATATAGTTGGTTTTGTAAAAGTGGTTTTTTAATAATCAAATTTTTGTTTGCTTCCATACACTTGAAAGTGATTTTTAAGTACTTAAAAGATATATTTTATATTTGAAAATTAGTTAACAAATTAATTATAATAATATTTTTTCTTTTTGTTAATTTAATTTTACATTTGTTTTTTAAAAATATTTTTAATTAAAAAGTTGGTCATCAACTGTTGTTGGAAACAATGGGCGGTGTGGTTATTGAAAAATGGTGATTAGAGGTTGGCAACAGTGGTCGTTGAAGTTTGTCAACGATGGTCACTGAAACACAATTGTCAATAGTTGGACTAAAACAATTGTGAGGAATATAACCACCCGAAAGTTCTAATAAATATATAAATTTATTAATCCATGGTGATGCTAGAAAACGTAGATATGAGGTTGATAGCAGTGCTTGCATGAAGTTGTTTGACAACTGTTATAAAAATATAGTTGTTGAAAATTGATTGGCGATGATTCCAAAAAGCGGCCATCAAAGGTTAGCGGGTAGCAATCGTCGAATATTTACTGACAGCAGTTACAAAAAAAAAGTAATCAAAACTTGGCCGACAACCGTTGTAAAAAATGTTGGAGAAGATTTTCTTCGAATCGACTGATAACTCCATTAATAATACTTAAAAAAATCAATTTAAAGTGATTTTTCATTTCTCAAAATTTGATTTTATTTTATTGTCAATCATGATTATTTTATATAAAAGTGATTTTGACAATGACAAAATTAATTTTATATAGTAATTATATTGTAAAAAACGATCATGAAAAGGATGTAGACAACAAATGGCCAAAAACATGAACAACTTACATTAACTTCAAAAGTCCAACCCAAAAACGGCATCGTATAATAATATAATATGTTTTTTGAGGCATTGAAATGCAACAAATAATCCAAATGCTTTGCTTTTTTCATCAACTGCTTTTTACAAGTGCAGTTAAACATATATAAATGGATACTCATTATTCATACTTTAGAATATATTCCTTGATCACATATATAATTCTACACTTTAATTTTCATTTTAATGTTACATATTCTTAATATCGATGTTGACATTATACATAACCCTCGTCTAGAGAAAGAAATTTAAAATGTTTCATTAATTAATAGTTAGTATAAATATGCCCAACCCGATCATAGTTGTTTTTTTTTTTTTTTTTTTTTCTGAAAAAAGAAAAACATATAGTAAGAGGGAAAGATAGATATAATGAAAGGGTAGAAAAAAAGAAAAGAAGAGACAAAGTTAGGGAATTGTCAAAGTCATTATATTGAAAGGATGGAAGGATTTGGTTGTTTTATAATTGGTAACATTTATTGTGTAATAAGTAAAACTATAAATTCTCAGATCTTAGAAAATGACTTTATATATGCAATGTTGAGCCATATGTAATAAAGATGAAACACCAAAAATATGTACTATTTTTTTTTCTAAAAGAAAACATCCCCACTCATTTATTAGTTTCTTACTGCGGAGAAAAAGTCCTCTAAAAAATTGCTTTTTATTATTTATTTATTTCTTTCTTAAATTCTCCATGCATGAGTACTTAAATTATTTTCTCTCTGCACAATTAAATATGAATTAGTAAAATATTTAAAAATACAACAAAATATTATTAATAAACATTGAACGAAACTCTGGTTGATTATTAAAATGAACGTGATTAAATCTCTTGTTAGACCAAACACACGGGTGCATAATTTAGAATATGAAGCTTATAGGTATATGAGCAATCAAATGTGATTTATGCTAATTAAACACAACATCTAATGCGGAATAGATTATATTATAAAGTGGGATTTGGAAGTAATGATGTAAAGATAATATTCTATAATTAATTAAAAAAAAACCCTGTAGATATAATCCACATGAAGTTTAGTTAGAAAAGAAAAAGAAAAAGAAATTGCGTGTACCATAAGAATAATGTATAAATTAAAAAGTAAGTGATAAGGTTTTAATTAATTCAAACATAATTAGCCGAATTTTGTTTTCTTCTTCCTTTTTTGTCCAAATACATTCACTTTAATCTTACTCTAAATGTTCCTACAAATAGTCTATTATAATTCAAATAACAAAAACAACAAAAGACTAGTGCAAATATACCAAGTCCAAAATCACACTTCTAATTAACCACGACTCTCTCCCTTTGTCTTCTAATCATATATACTTCCTTCAGAAAAACATTACTCTAAACTTAAAAAAATAAGATATATATATATATATATTTTAGAAATTTGCAGTATAGAGTAAACACGTGTATAGAAATAATTTGAAAAAGGAAAAATAGGATTCCCCATTTAATATATTAGTTGTAAAAGTAGATAGAGAAAAAGGCCAAATAATATATACATAATATAATGTAATTAAATGAGAAGAAGCAACCAAGAAAGAAAAGCACAACCAAATTCTTTGCCCTATAGCTAGAGAGACCCAACTTTATTCTAAGCACACAAAAATAAATACATATAACTATATAACTATATACATTTAATTTTTGGGCTTAGTTTGTAAATGCTAAAATTTCGAATTAGTTAAAAAGCTTTACGTGAAATAGAATCCATTACAAAATGTGCACCTAACTACACAAAGTTGAGGACATACTATTATTTTTTATTATCTTCTCTTTATTTATTTTATTTTATTTATTTTTTACATCCATCCACAACTTGAATTATTGGACCCATCTTTATTATTTTTTTATTTTTATTTTTTGAGTTTATATTAATTTAATTTAAATTTATTATTAAACTGTCAGTAACGGGGCTACCTATCTATGATATTTTTTCCATTTTAATATTTTTTTATTCTATAGTTTAATTTTGCCTTTTTTTTTTAAAAAAAAAAAAAAATTAATTAGTTGACAACAAACAACAACACCCTTGTAGCTTTCTTTAATTTAAGGGGTTCTCAAAACAGATCTCAATATCTGATTTAAGGGAATCTTGTTTTTAATTAGTGAAAGGCAATCTAGAAATTAACAATATCAGCCATCCCTCTTTCTATAAAACCAAGGGCAACAAAATAATATCTTTTCAATCGTCCTTTTTCCTTTTATTTATTTGTCCTTTAATCTTAGTTTTAATTTAATTCTTATATTTCAAATTTATTTTTTGATTCAATTTCGCTAATGTCTATTAGTTAATTTAATGAAAAATAAACGTAAATGTGTAAATCTTGAAATCCGACTAAATTGGAACAAAATCCAATTGTTTAAACTTTGAATAGAGAAGGAATTAAAAGAAGATATAAAATGTATTTGAGAAGGGAGGAAAGGGAAGGATAGATATAAAAATTTAGGTAGGAAAAAAGAATATGTTAATCCCCTAAAATTAAGGTAATGAGGAAACTGTTGTGGGTGATCATGATTGAGAAAGAGAAAGGACGAGGAGGATGGGGAAGCCAATCATATAATAAATAAGAGAAAAGTGATGAATTGTTTAGAGTTTTCTCATTTGAAAACGGAAGCGACTTTTTTGAGCCGCAAAAGAAACGGATATATATATATATACATATGTTTGGTGAATGTGAAAGATTGGGTAATTGATATTTGGTTTTGTTGGGTCGAAAAAGAAAGGCAATTTTGAATAGGTCTCTGCCTCTTGGAGTTAGTATAGAGTTGAAAAATATAGAAAATAAAACATCTTTTCTTTTTTATTTGATAGCTATAGTTTTTCTTTTTCCATGTGTCATTGTTATACAATTTTTTTGTATGTGTAAAAGTTGACCAATCTGACTAATCTTACACCTCTAAGTCTATAAACCCGCCTATTCGAAGATAAGGGAAATAGAGGCAAAAATTCATTTTCTTTTTAGGTATGAGTCACATTTATGAGTTTCTGATATGATTATTTCTGACCAAACTTTGGCTCTTTTTTGATCCGTAAGAGATAATAGGGAAAAAGAAAGAAAAAATATATATAATGTTCTTTTTAACGAAGGGAAAGGGGGGTTGAAGACAAGGTGTTTGATAAAAGTCCCAACCGAGATTTTTGGTTTTAGATTAAAGTGAAGAAGGAAGGAATCTTGGGAGTGGAATATGGTTCTTGAAGAATAGTTTGATATTGATTGAAAATGAATCTGAATAATGGTGCAAATTAATGATGGAGAGAAGCCCAATGTTTGAAGAATAATTTTATTTTTTTCACTGCAAAAATAAAAAGAAGAAAGAAAAAAAATGTGTCAATCTATGGCCCAAACAAAACCCTCACTTTTGTTTATGCCTAATGAATTGAAGCACAAATGCTCATTATTTCATATTCCAAATGCCACCTATCTACTCTCTTCTCTTCATATTCACAATTCAGTGCAACATCGATACTGCATTACTCATCAATCAACTCCATAATTGAAGTTCTTATTTTACAAAACTATGAAACTAACAACTAAACTTATTTGGGTTTTCGGTTATATAACCTTGCTTCTCTTTCATTTTGATTAGTTTTTTGCATACAAAAAAATTGATACAATTGGTTTGATCTTGAAAACAAGCTTGAATTCAATGGTAATTAATCATCATGACATTTTTCCTTAGAGGTTAATGGCTCAATCTCCTTTCTTCACAATTGTTGTACTAAAAAAAACTTTCTAAAAACAATTTAAAATTATTATGTATAATCCCAAAAGCAAATCTAGAGTAAAAAATCACTAAAATTGGTATTTTCTATCCGAAAATTAATTTAACTAAATAATTATGATATATTTTTTTAAAAAATATATTTCTGTCAAATCTTTTATATGCATGATTAATACACACTATATTGAGTAAGAAAAATGCTTGTTATAAATATCGAAAGAAAAAAAAAGACTTAAACCATATATATCACATTTTAATTTAGTTGTTTGTACCAATCATTACAAATACAATCTTTTAAGGAAGATTTCTCATTAATTACAAATAACTCAACTCCAACACACCACACCTCTAAATTATTGAATAAGTGGATTTTAATCAATATCCCCCTCTCTACCAATAACTACAACCAAATATACAACCATTCTCCCTAATCTAAACAACTAACCCAATTCAATTCAAATATACTAGCAACACCTCTCATATAGATATGCACCAAAATTTCCAAATCCAAATCTTAGGACACTGTTTATGCATGTCCTATGGTAGAGAAAATTAAAAATGGTCCGAATTAATGTGGCCCATTGGCAAAAAGAAAAGCCCATAAATTTATAATTAAAAAAAAAAGAAAAGAAAAGAAAAGAAAAGAACTTGGGCTGCCACTACTTGAAACATGTGGTTGGCTCTATACTAATAATAATAATGGACTGCTTGTGATTAAATGTGTATAGAGAGAGAGGAAGAAGTGAAAGGGCAATGGATGGAAGCATTAAGACAGTGATTGAGATGGTTGGTGGGCAAATATGTTTAGAGGAAACCTTAAGATTTGGAAACCCAAAGACAAAAACACTAAGTTAAGGACTTTGATTTATAAAATTGATTGAATGGACAGTCTAATCTAATCAATGAGTTAATTTTTTTTTTTTTTTGAGTTTTGAGTTGTCTTAAGCTAAGCCCCCTAGGGGAACATACTCACATGCCTTTGCTTATAAACTATAATAATAATATATAATACTGTTCTAACCACTTAACCTTGTTACATGGATTGTTATTAATACACACACACCACATAGCCCATCAACTAACTATAATTTTCACTCCAAAAACCTATCACATGATTTTTCTTCTTAACCCCAAAACATATAACTTTCCTTTCACTTTTTTTCCTTTTACCCTTTCTTTCTTTTCCCCTCTTGGGTGATTCCATATTATTTGTTTACTTTTTGGATCTCTAAATTAGGAAATTACCCTCATTAATCTTAATAATGCTTTTTTATTCACTCAAATTATTTTTTAGACACATGTGTCTATCTCGGTTTTCTTTGTTTAATTGTGTTGTCTTGGATCCTAATATTTGGATCTAAAAGGATATGTTTGACCATTAATGGAGTGGAAATTTGGTGTTGACATAAGAATGCTAAAACACATCTTTTGTGATAAATTATTAGGGTGCGACTTTATGGTTTATAGACTTGGAATGCAAAACAATATAGTTTCAATATTCAATCATAAATATTATTCCTTTTCTTCTTCTTCTTCTTCTTTTTAGGATTATAAAACGTTTCATTTTCAAAGAATAAAAACGTTTTGGGTTGACAAAATTGAATTTAAGTTAATGAAATTGTAAATTACTTTTGAACTTTTATTTTCATATTTAATGTTGCATGCAATATATATAATAGTAATATAGAACTTTATGATTAATTATTAAAATAATTAAGCCCTATTTCATGTTTTCCTTTGTCACTAAAATGTGGACTCGAGTCCCTACCCTAGAGGAAAAAATTTATTTAATTAATGAGACATCACATCTATATTTGTAACACTATTACACATATAGTAATTAACAATACTTTAATATAAAATGAGTTAATTAATTATTTTGCTTATTCTTTTTTAAAAAAGCATATGCTTAAATGTTACTTAAGTGACTATATATATACATTAGGCTTAAAAAGTTAGATCATACTAAATCTATAATAATTCAATCATAATTTCTTCTTCTTGATACGGAATTTTGTAGGTATAACCAATGGAACAATAATATTTAAATTGAGGAGTGGTACCAATCATATGATAATAATAACAATAATGATATGAGAGTATGATGAGATTGTTAGAGAGATGATGGAAAGAAGAAAGGGGAACAGCCTTAAACGGCTTATGACAGGGTAATGTCCTTTGTTCACAAAGTTGTGTGCAGATGAAGGTTGGCCGGCGGGCCTCCCGCCACAACCATTAACCAACTTTCTTCACTCTTATGACCCATGTCGGAAGATTTTCTACTATGACAGTATTATCTAACTGTTAAATGATACAAGTATATTCTACATATCATGCCTAAAATTTATGCTTTCACTCATTAATTATATTACATTTCATTTAATCTCATGAAAAAGTATTTGTTGGAAGTGTGTAGTATATTCTTCACACACTTAGAACTAAGAAAATGAAACTATTACATTACCTCCCATATCCTTTAATTTATATATATATATATAAAAGAATTAAAAGATGTTAAAGTTTCGACAATAATTTTCACCTCTCTCTCATTCCCCCATCAAAATGTTTAACCCCATTCCTTCTGACTCGTTTGTAATTTGGAATATAACACAAAAATCCCCAATCCCCCACATGCATTTCCAGTTATTAATTATTGCAGGTGCCAAATTTATTACATATATTTTTATTAAACTTAGTCAAATGACCTAAAGTTCGGCCTCCATATTTAATTTCAGGTGGTGGGGAATATGTGATGAAAATATCATATCATATTATTATTATTATTATTATTATTATTATTATAATAGTGGTAGAACAACCCATATTAATCCATGTAAACTCTAAATCAAATATTGAATATTCACTTCATTACCCTACAAGAAATTTCCGGTGGGGGTCTGAAGAGAGATTAGGGTTTATGGGATATTAATGAAGAGAGATTAGAAAATGCCACGTGGTGTGTCAAGTAGGGGAATGAATCGAAAAGTAAGGCGGAATGTATGGATAATGCATCACTAATCATACTCAATATTTGACCCTTCATTAAACCCTTGATCTTGACACTCCCAATCACATTTTTTCTTTCCATTTTCATTTTAATTTATCCAAAATTCAAAAAAATAAAGAATAAGAAAATAGTAATTAATTTGATAACATGGGTGTGCAGTACTCTGAAGCTGACACAAGGAGGCCCGCTTATATATATATATACACATATAAATATAAAAGAAAACCACATAAACAAGTTGAAAGTTTTAGCCCCAGTTTGGAGACAGAAGGAGCAGGGACGGTATGGCTATGGCCTCGAGCAGCTTTTAGGGTTATTATTTAATTTAAATATAAGTGTCTAAGTGAGTATTAGAGCCATTGGGTAAAGTTGTCCGGTTCGACCCCAACAAATAGTGTATTACTCATTCTAAAAACACTTCCCCTCCTCCCCTTTCTTTTCATGCCCTCCCATATCTCTTTGTCCAATTAACATTACATTATTGTTTTTCTTACCCTGTCTCTTTTCAAATTAACACAAATTTAATTCTCAATCATTATTTATTAATTTAATTCATTCATCTCATTCATACTTTTAAGTTTTCCTCCCCCATATATATTGCTTTCTATATATATTGCCTTTCTCCAACTAAAACATTATAGAGACCTTCTTTTTTTCATTTTGGGTTTCTCTTCAACTCTCTCCTTTCTAGCTTTCTCAATTTCCCAATATCTTTACTTTACCCGAATTTATTATCGATTTTTTTTTTAAAAAAAGAAAGGGGTGAGGGGAGGGGAGGGGAGGGAATTATTATATCTGACAATTTTTTTAAAATTTGAATTTGTTGAATTTTGAAAGAAACAAAAACAATGTCGGGGAGAAGCTCGCGTTCTCGGCGCTCGGGTGTTGGTTCCAGGAATATTTCTGACGAACAAATTGCTGATTTGATATCCAAATTACAACAGCTCATTCCTGAGATTCGCAATGGCCGTTCCTCCTCTAGGGTATTGTATTTCTTCTTTCTTAGTTCTCTCTTTATCTTTTTAATTACTATTCCCACTTATTACTTACTTCATTGACTTTAAATTAATTAATTTATGTGCTTGGATAAGCTGATGGTTAATTGTGTGGATATTAGTTTGCATAGTCAAGTGTTGTGTGCTAATTTTAATTAGCAGCTCCCAACAGGAAGGGGAGTGGGTTAACTATTGGACTTTGAATCTAATTAAGTCATTCAGCATTTCTCAATTATAATCTCCATTTCCTTCAATTAAAACTTGTTCAACAGTCTGTGAAAGTCAATGCAAATCAATGTGTTCTATATTGAATTTAACCTCATTATTGAAAACAATGTTCTAACAAAAACACGTGGATTGTAAGTCTGATTTTAATGACAAAATCTAGTTCTTTTTTTCACTTTTTTAGTTTTCAAATTTCTATCTTCATTATTTAAACAAGTAGGTATTAAAGAAAAGAAGAGTAAACAGTAAAGAATCAATACAAAGATTTATATGATTCACTAACAATAATGTCTTAACCACGTATACGAACAAAGGAAGAGCAATTTTATTTGTTTAGAGAGAAAATGTCATATTGCAAATACTAAAGCATAAGTGAGTTTATATAGTGTACCAAGTGCTTGGTTATTTTAGAGTGCATATAACTACATATTCGAGATATTTAAACATTAAAATTAATTTAAAACAATGTGTTGGGATGGAGCAAGCATGCACAAAGTCTCGCTCTAGGGAGGATCTCGAAACCTAAATTGTTTATATGCATTGTATGTTATTGACGATTTCAAGCATCAAGTTTAGAGAAGTGTCATTAACAAACACTCTAATTTCTATTAGCGTCTTAGCATTTATATTATCTTACTAACGCACGATTAGTAAACTTTGAGTTTTTGTTTACTATTAACGTTTTCTTTGACCGTCGATTTTGTTTATGTTGCAACAAAATCTTATCAATTCAAAATGTGTATGGTGGTTGTTTAGGTATCAGCTTCAAAGGTTCTACAAGAGACATGCAACTATATAAGAAGTTTACAGAGAGAGGTGGATGATTTAAGCGATCGATTATCAGAACTATTAGCATCAACAGATCCTGAAAGTGCTCAAGCTGCCATAATTAGAAGCTTACTTATGTAGTAATATTAATCATCCAAATTCCCTGAGTTTAATTACCTTCTTCTATACACATAATTTGCTCTTCACCCAACCACACCCCCCTACTACCCATCCATGCAATTAAATTAATATAAACATATATAAATTAAAGTCGTATAATAAAAGGGATATTGTGATCTCTAGACTTTACTTTAATTAATTACTCTCGTAGATGATATATATATATAGTTAAATTTTGTTGCTTAATGGTGATCAGAGGAGAAATTATGTGTAACGCATGAAGAGCTGGGCGAATATATTATATTTGTTCCCACAATATAATATCTTATAAGGTTGAGCTTTATTTTTATTTCATTTATATATTTATGTGATTAAAATACCATTTTGGTCCATGTACTTTCAAATTTGTTCAATTTTAGTCATTGTATTTTGAGTAAATATTAAATTTAATCTCTTGAAATTGATTAAATAATCCTAATAATTTTTATACTAAAAAACCCAATATATGAATATATTCTTAAAATTCAGAGTGAGAATGCTAATAAAAATATCATCATGATTTCTTTAATTTCCTTTCTTTCTACGTGCAAAATGTGGAACCTATTACTGTTGCTTTTTAAAGAAAGTCTTTGTGTGAGCTTTAAAACACTCAGTTTTGTTGCTACCCACCAAGTCAAAATTTGACCAAGAAGAGTGTTTTCAAAGTTTTTTTTTTTTTTTCAAAACAAAATGATCATTATTCTTCACCATTATTGGATAGATCAGTAAAATATTTTCAAGCATGTGAATATTTTTGCACGTGCCAATTGATCATGTTATGTAATTTATATATATATATTCCTATATTTGCACTTTTATGAGTAATTTATTGAGTGTGACAGGACGAGTGTCATCTATTTAAGAAACTTTTTCTTTTCTTTTCTACCTACCATATACTTCTGTTTTGAAACTGTGTAAAATCTGAAGCATTTCTTAGAGTTTTGGGTTATAATATATTGTTTTGGCATAAATAAAAAAAGGATATATGCATGTATACAATTTAATGAAGTACTAAATAATCAAGAAATGCAGCTGCAGCTTAGTATATGCAATTATAAAGCATTGTACATGTATTCTCCTTTTTTCCTTATTTTGTTTGATTTGTTTTCCTTGACTTGGGCAAAGAACTTTAAAGAAAAAGGGTAAGAGTACGACTACCTTTTTCTGAAGAGGATAAAAAGTTTGAAATGAAAGATTGAATTTCATCGTACAAGAAATATGAACTTATTAGGTAGGGTTTCTCTTCAAATGCATAGACTAAAATTAGGTTAGAAGCAACCGATTCTATATGGATGATTTGATCTCAAAGCACATATAAAAAAACATTTAGTTATGTTAATTCGGCCTTGGTAGTAGTTAGTTGTGTTCCTCTTTAGTATACAAGTTATGAAAAACAAGCAATCTAATTTCAGTTCATCAATAATATTTACCCTATATATTATCCATATATGAATGGTTGGTCTCAAATAGAGAAGAAAAAGGAAAAAACATATATAAAACTATCCATTTTGAGTTATATACCTAGTTGAAATAAAAATGTTGAGTGAATTATTCTATAGGTCTAACTAAAAAAAACTTTTATTCTTCCAACCTTTTCAATATCTCAACGAAAATTTATAATAGTCATTCTCACACAATAATTCGATCCACTAAAATAGAAATTTCATAAAACATTACTATGCAGTCAAAAAATTGTAAGATAATCAAGAGATTGATTAATTACTTCAATATTCCTAAGATCGAATAAATATAGATCTCCATCCAATTTTGTTTATAAAATGTATAGTATTATTCTTCATACAAATGATTGAATGTATAAAGTTAAGAGGAGGTCATCAAGGAAACTAATTTAATTTAGTGTGAAATAAAAATTTCAGATGGTGTTGCCATTGCCAACTTGATAATCCCATGAAAATAAACTATATTTTCATGAATGAAATGAAATCAAATCCCCATTTAATCAGCCCTTTAAAACTTGCTTGATCAGACTAAGACCATACTAATTCTTTCTGCTTTAAACATTACAAAACATAGCTAAACAAAACTCCTTAATTAACGAAGAAAATTACACGAAACAGCCTTGCTTAATTAATTAAGTAAATGTAATCGAGTTAATTAACATAATTAAAAGTAAAATAATTGATATTATTAAAAGGAAAAAAAGAAAAGAAAAGAAAGTTAGTTAACATTGAGAATTGAGCATCAAAATGGAAGACTCTCTCTCTCTCTCTCTCTCGTAAGTCGTGAAAGTTAGTAAGCAGTGTCCAGACACAAAATCCCCACTGCCCACTAACTTAATTCTAAATAAATAAATAACTATACATCATTCCTTATTATTATTCTTTTTTCTTTTCTTTCATCAACTCAATTTTCTAAGACCAATTAAGAGCTTCATTAAAGTATAAATGTCCTAAATATATAAAATGAAAACAAGATAGAAAAAAAACTTTTAATTCTATATTTAATATCTAATTATTGCCCACAAATGATCCTATATACTGTATCAATCATGCATTATTATTGATAGGAATAATAATCTTTTTAAAATATATTTAATGATTATTGTCAACTCAAGAGCATGGTGTAGATATGTGACAATTTTGGCTGCATCAAAAAGTTGTCTTTTAATTAAGAAACCATTCTATTTTATTCATGTTAAATATTGTGTCCATGGAATAATAAAGATAAATATAATTGTTTATCAAATGTGCTCTTATGATCTTATACCATATGAATGAGTTTATAAATCTCATCTACTAAAAATAGGACATCTTACCAACAATACGTTTAATTAATCTTACATATATTAATTATTTGTTTGACTCAATTACTTAATATATGCAAAACCATATTATTCATTCTATATCTTCCAAATATATTTGAAAACTACTATACAACAAACAAAGAATAAATTAAAGTTTTCCTTACGTACAAAATTTGAAGCAATTTGGTATATTATTTATGACTCCAACAACCCACTTATTGTTTTGAACAGTTAACACACACAAGAGGGATATATGTATATATCATCCTACAGAGAATTGTTGTTATTTAATAATTCAAAGTAATTTAAGTACTTTACCATCAATAATCTAATGCCCCTTTGTTGTCTTACAACTAATTAATTAAAGAGTCAATCTTCAACATGTTTTTGTCTCATACACTACTGTAACATGCTTATTTGATTTTGAAAAATTATTAGAAAAATAATTAATCCACATCTAAGAAATCGAAAGAAAAATCTAGTCGTCTTTTAAGTTTAAAACACTTTGAGTTTGATAGTACACTTAGCTTAATGTTGTGGAAATGGGAATGGGTAGGGAGTTTTGTTTATTTATCTTAGTTGTTTATACTTTGAAGCTTCTGTTTTACTTTTGAAGCAAAAAGGAAAGGGTTGACTTCACTTTCTTTTCAAGCTTTTGCTTTCTATTTTTCATACATTTCTTTGTCCCAAAGCATTATATTATATTTGCCTTTTCTTTTCTTCTCAAGACAACTTCAACACTTTATCATTTAATACTCCAAACACAAACGTTGCCAAATATGCTTTATAAAAAGGTTTTTCCCCCTTAGGTTTCCACACACTGTGTGTCCTTTTAAAGGAAAATATTCCACTAACAAAATATATACAAAAATAATCATGTAAAAGGTTTATAAATTTAAAATGAAAAATATTGCAAATAATATATAATAATCAACCTCACTATTCATAAATCTAACCCAATACATAAATTTAAATCTAGTGTTCCTTTAATATAATATATAATATATAGATTAAGGTTTAGGAGTCTTAGAAGTGAGCATTGATCGGTCGGAATTGGTTTTTCGACCAAACCATCAAATAATCAACTATGGTTAATTTAGTAAATATTAAAATTGATTTAGATCATAAAAAATAAAAAATAAGTTGATTTGTTTAAGTTTAAGCCTTCAAATTCTTTTTAAAAGGTTGTTGGTTTGAATTTTTTTTCAAACCGATATTGACCAAACCTCTTCTTATTTTTTCGATCTATCGTGCTCATGCCCGATAATGTAGGAATCATATTTACACATTCCAATTACCGAATTGCGAATTAAAGAAAAACAAAAACAAAACAAATTGTCCGTTTAGAAATGGGCCTTGAGAGTAGCTTTTTGTGGCCAAGATATTTGTTGGCTCGAATGAAAAAAGGCCCATTGGTCTATAGAAAGAATGACGGCCCAGTTCTCTCACTGTGGTCTATTCAGCTCGGCGGCAGAGTCTTTGGCGCCTCCTTTCTTCGCGAGTTTTCTCAAGCTTGTCTTCAGAAATTTCATTCTCTGGGAGTCAATTCCTTTGTCTTCCTCCGCAAGTATCATATTTCTACAAACGAATTGGTGAATTAAGTTACTGTTGCCGCAAAAATATGAATCCCGGCGGTTATACGGTTGAAGTGACGGGCTTGTCTCCTATAGCAACAGAGAAAGATGTCCTCGATTTCTTCGCTTTCTCTGGCGCAATCGAGCTGGTTGAGATTGTTAGGTATTCGTTTTACTCAGTATCGAGCATTTCATTTCATGTGTTTGAGTCCTTAATCGATCTTTCTATATGTGATTAGTTTTGAGTTTGAAGAATTTATGGTTTCATGAAAACAGATCTGGTGAAGATGCCTGCACTGCTTATGTAACATTCAAAGATGCTTATTCTCAAGAGACTGCTTGCTTGCTGAGTGTGAGTATTCCAGTTCCAAATAAGCTTCAGCCCTACAAAACAGTATTTGATTCAATTCTTCAATTGAGTTTATCAGGGTGTGCCAGCGCGCGCACTCTGATACTATATAGACATATGATCTTCATATATTTATATTTATATATTATATACATTATATGATTTATGGTATAATTTCTCTGACTTTTTATTTTTTTTATATGAACACGAGAATCTTACGGATGTTCAAATTTAAAAGACATATCTTTCAAATGATTTTTTTTTTCTGAAGAAAATAATTTATGGATTTAATGCATTGCATCGATAGAATAGTGAAAGCCGCATTCTTGATTATTGGGTTGTCAGCCACAGCCCACATATTTAATTTATAATGTCGAGTTAAATCGCTCTGGAAATACGGTAGTGCCTTAGTTGGCATTATTATGGGGTTAACTTGTGTTGATGTGGCTCATTTGGCAATTTTAGTTGTAAAAAGAATGACACGGTGACATTTGTTTTTCTCGATTTAAAATGCTTTTGAATTTGCTCTCGCTTCATTGGAGGAAGGATTCTTCATTTGCTTTTGGTGAAGGATCTCTCTATCTTTTTCCTCAATGAAGCAACCGATTGCCTTTGTAGAGGATTGAGCCCCGCTTTTACTGGATTCCTATTAATTGTAAAGGATGGTTCGTTTCCTCCAGTAAGGTCCTTTGTTAGAGAAGAAAACCTGAGTGTGGTTAAACCTTCGCTAAATAATAGCAAAAAACAACAATAACTATCAGTATCGAAATAATGGAAGGGAGAGAGAGATCCAGAAATTGGCTTTCAAATAATGAAAATTGCTTCATGAGCATTTAAGAATAAAAGTATAGTTTTGGCATCATCAAATCTGGAGAAGAAGCCATGATAGGAATATGCCATTGGAATGTTCTAAGCAGCACAAACGCGGATGTAACTATGCATTCTGTTGAAAAAAATGGACCCGTTTATCATTGTAGAGACATGGGGTATAAATGTTTTAGGCTTATGACAAATCTGGATCTTCTTATACAAATAATAATAATAATAATAAAAGAAGATAGGTCTGAACCATAGACATGTGGCAGTTCTGAATCTGTGATTAGAGAGAAAATAACGTTGTTGTTTTTGTTACTGCTGCTGCCGAGTCTCTGATTATGGATAATGACATTGTTGTTGTTGTTGTTGAATACGTGTTAATTAGAGAGCCAAACACATCGTTTTTATTGTTGTTGAGTACACTGTGATTAGAGAAAATAACGTTGCTGTTAATAGTTATCGTTGAATAATCTGCTAGACACATTTTTCTCTCCTTATTCTCCTTGACTGCAAATTTTCGTTGTTTTAGATAGCCACATCAGATTAACATCCTCTTGGATTCAAATGATTAAGGAATTTCTATACGGATACTAAATTTCAGTTTGTAAGCATCAAGTGTTCTGGTTTGATTATCCTGTCTATGCCTTTTGGTTTACCATTTGGTTTTCAATCAACTTTCTTTTCTGGTCATGTGCTTAATGATGGTGGAAATACCTTTATTTACCTGATCGGATTTCATCAGACCATTATTTTTTCTGTAAGGAGATGGTCGTTACGTTTGATCCTGTTTTTTCCTCCTGATAATAATGATCATGCTTTTAGCGTTCAATATCTGATTCTTGCAGGGTGCAAAAATTGTAGATCAAAGAGTTTGTATAACTCGGTGGGGACATTTTGATGATGAATGTGGTTTTTGGAGTAGGCCTCCTGGTCACCAGGAAGAAGACAGTACTCCTGCTGTAAGTGTCAAAAATTAGATTTATTAATATTTCCTACCTGTTGCAAATGTTTTCTTCCTATAGACAATCTTTTATTAATTGATGAGTTCTCCATATTGTAGTCGGCACAAAGAAGTCAGTTCATTTCCAGTGCTGGTAACGCAGTAACCATGGCCCAGGAAGTAGTCAAAACCATGCTGGCCATGGGTTACGTGCTGGGTAAAGACACATTGACAAAAGCTAAAGCCTTTGATGAATCTCATCAGGTTTCAGCAACAGCAGCAGCTAAGGTAGCAGATTTGAGTCATAGAATTGGCCTTACTGACATGTTAGGTGCGGGTTATGAAGCAGTTAAATCCGTGGATGAGAAGTACCACGTATTGGAGACCACCAAATCAGCTATATCAGCTACAGGAAGAACAGCTGCCGCCGCTGCCGATACTGTGGTCAGGAGTAGCTACTTCTCTAGGGGTGCTCTTTTCATGTCTGATGCCCTGAATCGAGCGGCCAAAGCTGCAGCTGACTTGGGTAGTCGTGGTCTTGAACATTAGTGCGAGAGAGTGCTTCTATCCCATCCATTGTAAATAAAGAAATTTAGATGCATACCTTTAAATTTGCAAGTATTACGATATTTTATTAGATGGTACATTCATCTAAATACTGTATGTATAAGTTTAAACTTTAAATTTCATAGAGTTCAATTGCACGTACTAGTTATTTGACCCCACAAGTTTGCTAAATTTTAACCTCAAATTCTGTAAAATTGGATCAGAGATGGTCTTTATTGGGTCGTTTGTCAGTTTGTAAATTCAGTACCCTTGGAGTCAAATCTATTCTTTTAGCACTCTTGGAAACGTCTCCCAATATGTACTTTTTACAATCCTTCCGTTTACAGATTGTCTTTTCCTTAATCAATTTGTTAGTTGAAGGTTGTTCTCAAATTTTATAAAACTTTATTTGGTTCATTTAGATTGTTGATTGTGTAATAGGGAGGCCATATGGATGGATGCTTGATTTGGGCGCAACAAGAATGAATCCCCGCATGCAATTTCATGATGTTGCCGCCTAGGATGGTTCCTTCCAGCTGTAACTGTCTGAGACTTGCAACTCGCTCTAGCAGGCAATAGCTTTCTGCAAGTTACAGGTCGGTCTATTCTTCAATTTTCTGCTGTGGACTGCGGTCTCATCAACTAGACATAGAACATGCATTTTTATTATATGATTCTTGGCATTTAGGCAACACAAGGAACAAACTCGAATGTTATATCTAAGCTGTTAATTAAATGATTAATTCTCAGCCATAACATTTGAATCATGCATTGCACAATATTCCCACACACCGTGGCTGTATTGTCGTGGTCGGAGTCGATCACGTCTTCTGTTTCAAGTACATAAATAGTTTCAATAGAAATGATCATGGACCCCCATCTTTATTAAAAGAAAAAGCATCTTCACTGTATGGATCAACCATTTTGTAGTACGTTGAAAAGCATCCCTTCCAACAAAATAGAAACTTGAATATTTTACTCGGATTGAACTAAAGCACACTCCGGGAAAATATCGAACCTGAATTAGTCCAGTCAAAACGTTATTAACTAAGAATTATGGAATTGGAAAAGGAAATACACAACATAAAAGTAAATAGAAGAAAGAGCTTGTATATTCTGACTTTTGCAGAAAATGATGATAGAAAAGGACCAATTATGTTGGGGCAATTGTAGTGTACAAATTTTTGTTTTTGGGGGTATCTGAAATAATTGTCCTTTTGGAACTGTTTGGACCTTTTTGTTGCTGTGATGGGTTAAGAGACAGAGCCCCTTTGAATGGTGGGTCACTCATAGTGTGCAATTGTTGGTGTGGGTCTTAGCAAATAACAGTGTTTTGAAACTGACTGAGCACGTAGGAGGGAAGTCATTGTTTCTCCAAAGGAGACTCCTGCCTCCATTTCCTACACTTCTTAACCAACACACACCAGCTTTCTCTTCCCTTTATCCACTGCCCCTGCCTTTATTTTCATCTTCCATAAACCATCAACTATCAAACTAGACTGGACTTAAAACCTAGGTTTTTAGATCTATAGATTCCCATTTTTTTGCAGCTTGTTACTTTGGTTCATCTATTGTAGACTACTCATTTGATTAATTAGGTGAAAGCCCTTTACGTTATGCTAGCTTCTAAAACTCGCTTCTTAAATGAAAAAAGTCTCTGTTTGGGTCATGAAAAATCCAAAGAATGCTGTGTCATGTGTCACTGTTTGTCGCTCTCTCTTTGTAAAGATGAAAGAATCCCGAGGCCTAAGAGTCTTTGATTCATCTTCCTTTTGTTAGTGAAGGGAACGATATGACGTCCTTCATCATTATAGAGAACGAAATTTGAGGTTCACATCAAACCTTATTTTAATATTTATTAGATATACATATATATTAGTCAATCTTATCCTATCCTTCCCTTCTTTTCTATTCCTCTCCCTCTCCTCTCTTGCGTCTTACGTTATGTTTGTAAAGGATTCCAAATCCTTTGTCAAACCAATGGGCCCAACAGTATGAATGGCCATCTCTTCCCAATTGGCCAGATAGCAGCTGCCATCTGCTTTAAGGGATAGTTTATTTTTGCCTCTTTAAATTACCCAAGACTTCGTTTAAGAGAAATTTCTCACTACATAAACAAATTTGATTCTACAATTTCGTAGAATAAAATGTTTTGTGATGTGGGTTGATAATGGTTATTAGTTAAAATTCGACGTTAAAGAGAGAATACATGAAAAAATTTACTGAATATATATGGAATTCACTTTGTCGAATTACTATCATAACACATTGAATTTGAATTCAAACAAAATTTAATTAAGGCACATCCATCATCCATGGGGATATATGAATGGGTAAAACAATTAATCCAAGTGCGACACTAAAATGACTTTGAGAATAAGATTTGTTATAAAACAACTTAAAGTGGGGGAAAAGATTACAGATAAAAAAGAAAAAGAAAAAAAAAAAACTTAAAAGAGATTTCCACTGATTGACTTTATTAACGAAGTTCCATGAACCATGATTGAGCCATGAATTAAAAATGATTAAGCAACCTATAGAAGGACGGTAGAATAAGCCACATTTTTTTGTAGGTGGACAAAGAATGAAAATCATAAGTTAAATCCAAAATCACACACACACAACTATATATATATAATATATTGGTGTGTTGTAATAAAACTCACATCTTTTTCTACTATCAAACACTATAATTATGATTTCCAAAAGGAAGGCACACCATTGGAAATGTTTTTGATACATCCTAAAGGTTCTCTTTAACTAATTAATCAAAACATTCTATTAGAAAGAAATTATTAAATTTGGGTTATCTTATTTCCAAAAACTAACTGTTATATACCATGAAAACAACCAACCAAAATTTCTCGATAACTTCTAGGACCGACGTGAATTATGACGCACAGTTAAAAAAGAAGACATACATATGAATATACAAATATGAAAATGGACAAATCAGCTTTTTGGTGCATTCGTCAAAATTTACAATCAATTTAGATTTTTTTTTGAATAAAAAAAACAGCATCCTCTCCACTTGTTTGACAAAAGGGACACAAAACTTTTAAGATTTTTATTTGAATCTAAATAAGGTAGCTGTGGTTAAAGAAAGCCACTTCCTTTTTCCCACCCTTTTTCATATTATACAAAATTAAAAATATACAATAACACTACGTTCATTTCAATCTGCAAAAGAAAATCTTTATAGAAGACTTTTTGAATCCTAAAAAAACTCACTGTTCATAAATGTTCAAACCAATCAAAAAATTGTCCCTACCAAACCAACGGCTGAGATTGCGAATATCCCCTTTAGCCATAAGTCATTATTATAATAACAATCTTCTTTTTTTAAATTAGGGAAACTGTAAACTAAACCAGTTGTTAGGGAATCCCTATCGCTGCATATCTTCCTGTGTGGAAGGGGAAATGAATATATATATGAAACAAAGTATTCAGAACACCTAATTTAAAAAATTAAAGAAAAAGAGAGAGAAAAATATAGTGACGTCAGAGAGAGGAAGCACATGGGATCAATCAGTGTCAGCTGAATACACCAGAAGCATGAACACATGTGGAGGAGAAGATTCAGATTATTAATTAAAAATTAATTCTTTTATGTATATATATATTAAAGAAATTTAATTTAAATATTTGAAAAAAAAATATATGCAACAGGGCAGGGGGAAGAACATGGATCCACCCCATTCCAATGGGGCAGTGCAAACCTTCCAACTCATAAGGCATGTGATGCAGCTGAGAATCCTTTGTCTCTGCCCAATTTCTTTTTTCAAAGTCACTATTTTCCTTTTCTTTTTCTTTTTCTTCATCTTTTTTTTTTTTTTTTTTTTTTTTTAATTTTATTTTCCCTCCTTCCAAATGGGACCTCTTTTCAGTCTCATCATCACCTATTCAAAGGACATAACCAGGGTCCCCAATTTTCCAACCTCTCTAGGCTTCATTTTGATGGAATCCCTCTCCATTTCTTTCTTTGAAACCCTAAAACCTCCAAAAGAACAGTAATTTAGCTCATATATATATTTATATAATTTTTTACTGTCTGAAATTATTATACAAATCCAAACTGTTGAGGAATCTCTGAAATATTTGGATAGATATCATGGATTAGTGGATATATACAATTCCCAAAATCAAGGTGGATCATGTTCATGTGTGGCTGCTGATTAGTTTAGTTTTTATTGAATTTTGATGTGTTTATCTGAGAGGTTAAATCATGTGATGGAAGATTTGACAGAGGAAAAGAAAGAAAAAAAAAAAAACTGTCTAAAGAAGTTAGATTATGAAATGTGCATACAAATCTGTGGCAGCAGAATTCCACTAATATTTTTTGAGTTTTTATTTATGGGACCAATATGATGCCTTTAAAATTGCTTTCATGGGTCCTATTTGGTCTCTGTTTCTTTCTATGTACGTTATGGAATCAATTCAACTTAGAAGAAAGAAGAAATATTGCTACAAAAGAGGCTTTTGAGTTTTGGGAGTCGATGCCTTCCTGTTTAATTACCTATTCTTTTTTGCATATTCACTGTGTACTCTCTATTTCTCTGCGCCTGTGTTGCCTTAACCTTTAGCCTTATCCCTACTTCAACTAACTTGCTTTTTTTATGCATCCCTTTCTCTCTTTTCTTCCCTCTCCCCACAAAATCACAATGCCCCACACTCTCATATTTCTCAATTATAAACAATTTCATGGCGATTTTTATGGTGAAATTTGGTTCTTCATCATTCCCCTTTATAAACCCTTAGACCTAAATTCAATCAATTTGTGTTCTCAATATTATTACATTGGTTAAAACACACTTATTTCCACTTTGAGTTTGTAGGTTTTTTTCGAATATCTGTACTTTCAAATGTGTAGTACTCAGTTCATTGTTTTGAGTTAGTTGATATTGGTATACACACTATTCAAATGCACATGTGAAGTGGAGGAAAAATATTGTTTAGTACATTAAATTGTTGTGTTTGATGGAGGTTGTAAAGTCTCAAGCCATGATTTGGAATATATGGATTGAATCCTTACCACAACTAACATTTCCCGACATCCCATGCGACACACTACTTGTTTGACCTTGAGTTGTGTTTCTTTTGAACGAAGGATTATTTGTACATTCAACATGTTTTATTCTTACTCGCATGTTTTTTAAAATAAGTATACACAAGACTTTTATTCATCATGAGATTTCTCCGAGTTAAATCATGCATGCCTAACCAATCTTATTAGTAAATATTAGGATGTTAGAAATATATAAATATTTAAGTATGTCAAATATGTATTGTTTATTTAGTTATGTGGGTTCATTTAAATTTCACTCCATAGTCTCTCATTTGTACCATTTCATAAGGATAGTTAATACAATTCTCTCTATTTCTCCTCCGTCTTAATAGTGAACTTGTCCTCCTTAATACCATGTATTGACATAGCTTAAAAATCACTCTCATTGACATGTTATAAAGTTAGATCATGAACATATACCACATGCTATTTGAGAATCAAAAGACAAATATTGTAATATGCTAGCGATAATGGACCCTCCATCTCAGTTCCATATACATTATTGTTTACTTTAGAGATAATTATATAAACTCTCATGATTTCACTTATGGTTTCTTCTGAAAAAAACATTATACCAATTTTCACCAATACATCTATGATCATTTGCCGTCTAATATTTGACACCAAAGTATATATATATTACAAAATCACTAAGGTAAGGTGAGAACATTGATATAAACCTTTAGGAACAATTAATAAATTCTTCACCCTACCAATAGAGATATCGTCCTGTCCTCCTTCGGCTTATATAACTCACCATATATCTCTCCCTCCTACCTAGTTTTCATTGATCACATCCCCAATACAATACATTACAAAAATAACAACAGATATACAGAATGGTGCATGGAAGTGAAAACTACATATTATAAAAGCAAAAAGCTAGAGATTTGCATGGGAGATAGAAGGTGAAATAAATAAATAAATAAAGGAAGGAAGGAAGGACAAAGTGGGAAGTGGATGGCAATATAAATGAGAGAGAAAAAGGACAAAAGAAGGCAGTGGGTGGGAAAGAGTGAAAAGAAAGAGGCATAGAGATATAGAAAAAAAATATGTGTATTGATAAATGGATTGACAATATAAATGGACAAATATTATTATTAGACATCATTTTGGGGAACGAAGACGTAATACCATCTCCACTGCTCCTCTCCTTTTCTTCAACTCTCTTTCTCCCTTATCCATCATCATCACCATCACCACCTTAGCTTATAATAAAATTTTAAAAACAATAAAAACGTTATGTGATTGTTTGGCCCCCAACTTCAACTAAAGTCTAACTCATTCAAATTATAAACATCTCTTTTGTGTACTATTTTCTACTTGGATTAGATCTAAGGAGTTGTTCTTTGAGCTTATTTTCGACTTTTTTTGTACTACTAATAATCACGAACTATAATAACCATTTTAGAGCTTGTTAGTCGAGTATAATAACCAACTTAGAGGTCCAAATGGGTGAGGTGAGTGAAGTGAGTTTCCTTTTCAAATTTGGAGAAAGAAAGGAAAGAAAAGAGATGATGGGAAAGAGGTTGGTCCTGGTGCACGATACCCTGTTGGTGGGTTAGGTAGCAACCCCTGCCCAACCCTTTCTTCGGACCCATCCCTTAGATTCCTGCCCCCACCACTCTTAGCCAACTCACTCACTTCTCTCCTTTTTCTTTTTTCTTTAACTTAACCTTCTTTCTAATTTCTTCTTTTTCTTTTCTTTTTTACTTTACTTTACTTTTCATTCTTCTTCTAAACACCCAAAGAAAAAAAAAAAAAAGGTAAAAAAGATTTCCCCCTTTTTCACTTATTATATATCACCTATACCAAGTTTTCCTCTCTTCTTCTCTTTCCCCTCTCAAATCATCCCTTTTTAATATTTGGTTGCTAAGTCTTCATATTGGGATTCAACAACAATTCACACTTTTGGATTTTTAGTTGAATTCTTTTAAAAAATAAATTATACACATTACACTAAAAATTGATTCCATCCCCCCCTCATTTAAAGGCTTTAACAACTAAATTGGAATCTACTAACTTCAAAAGTACTTTACCCTCACCTTCATATTTATATCATTAAAAATATATATTTTATATGTGTGAATGTGTGTGTGTGTTTTTTCATACAACTGTCATGCATATATAAGATGATTAGTGGAAAAAGTGCCATTCGTTTTTCTCCAAAAAGATTTCAAAAAAAGTTACCCATTAACTCTTAACTCTTTGATTAAAGCTAATGATGAAATTTTTTGACTTAAACCTCTAAATCATTACTTTCAACTTAATTAATGAATTAATTTCTTCCTCCTAAGCTAATTTATTTACACTATACTTTAACATGACCCTGTTTGATTTATTGTTAAGTAATGTAGATTTTGTGTTAATAATATATACTAAATATCTGAAATTAATAAATAAAATGAATAATAAAATGTTTCAATTACTGCAGCTGTTGTTTGTGTTTCTCTTTAATTAAACTATTTTTAGCTTCTCAGCTTCATTATATATATCTCCGTACAAGATGAAAATTTGTAGTTAAAAGCTGCTTGATTTATACATACCCCAATAATATATATATATATATATATAATAAAAGAATCCTGCAGCACCAATACGAAGCTAAGAAGAAGTGAGATCACACGTTCTCTTTTCTTTTCTTTTTATTTCCCCTCTCTTTCTACGTATCTATTAGAGAGAAGAAATTAATGGAGGTCTTTGTAGAAGCTAATATGGTATATAACTCAATATTTCACATATAAATCCCTCCCATCTCTCTTCTCTCCATTAATTAAACCAACCCAACTTGGCCTTTTCAAAAAAGAAAAAAAAGGATTGTGTGTTTCTCTAAGTGAACCCAAGAAAGGGAATTTAAAAAAAGAAAAAGAAAAAGAAAAAGGAAGAAACCCGATTCATAAATTCAATCCTCTCTACTTCGATTAACAAAGACAAGATTCCAGCCGCACACGGCGGCGATTGAAGCTCCGGCCACCATGACAAGTAATGGGATGGCTTTTTTTCCAGCAAATTTCATGTTACAACCTTCGCATGAAGATCATGATCATCATCACCACTCTAATTCTCCTCCATCTCTCAACCCAATTCTACCTTCTTGCACTCCTCAAGATTTTCATGGTAAATTTTTTCTTAATCATATATCTAAAAAGACAAGAATAAAGGGGTTGATTCTTTTGAGATGGGTTTTTGGTAAACAAAAAAAATAATTGAATCTTTATGGTTTCTTTTTGCAGGGGTTGCATCTTTTCTAGGAAAACGATCTATGTCATTTTCAGGGACGGAAATGGTTGAAGAAGGGAATAACGGTGAGGATGAATTTTCTGATGATGGGTCACAGGCAGGTGAGAAAAAGAGGAGACTTAATATGGAGCAAGTTAAAACACTTGAGAAGAATTTTGAATTGGGGAATAAGCTTGAACCTGAGAGAAAAATGCAGCTTGCTAGAGCTCTTGGTTTACAGCCAAGACAGATTGCTATTTGGTTTCAAAACAGAAGGGCTCGATGGAAGACTAAACAACTTGAAAAAGACTACGATCTTCTCAAGAGACAATTTGAAGCTATCAAATCAGATAATGAAGCTCTCAAATCCCACAACCAAAAACTTCAAGCAGAGGTAATTATATAATCTCTCAATAAATTCTTAATTTATATAATCAATTCCTTCATCAACTTTACATTTTCATACTAATAATATTAGTACATGATGATTAAAGTTCAGATTTTGAACGCAAAAATATGGTAATGATGACTCCAAAAAGGTGCATAGGATTATGTGTCTGTGAGAGAGAGAGAGAGACAACATTAATATTAAATTTACTTTTCCCAATTATATTAACTTTTAAGTTTTTAGATGAATCGATGTGTAGTGTTGAAACATCCTCTCTAATTATTAGTTAATATTGACTTCTACTCATAGAGTTATCTAATTAAAGTTTTTGGATGAATTTGGGAATTAAAAAGAATTAGAAAGGGTGGATGTATATGTATATATGTATATGTATGTAAAATGTAAATTATATTGAAGCTAAGGAAGTTTTTTTTTTTTTTTTTGATTGGGTGATCAATATGCAGATAATGGCACTAAAAAGTAGAGAGCCAACAGAATCAATCAACTTGAACAAAGAAACAGAGGGATCATGCAGTAACAGAAGTGAAAACAGCTCTGATAACATAAAATTAGACATATCAAGAACACCAGCCATTGATAGTCCTCATCAACAACATCCAACAAATAGGCCACTTTTTCCCACTTCTTCATCATTAAGGCCTCCAGCATTAGCTCAACTCTTTCAAACCTCATCAAGATCATCAGACCATCCACCAAAACAAATTGATAATCATCATCAAATCCCTAAAGAAGAAAGCAGCAGTTTGTCCAATATGTTCTGTGGAATGGACGATCACTCGGGTTTTTGGCCTTGGTTGGAGCAACAACATTTCAACTGATATTCATCATATATCATCATCTTCATCATCATCATCAAAATTCCTCCCATCTCTATCCCCATCTCCATCTCCATCTCCATCTCCCATAATATCAAAAAAAACGAAAAAAAAAAATTATATATTAATAATGTCATAATATTAATATGTTTAATTTAATTGGATTTTTCTCAGAGAAATATGATCATCAAGACTTTTCTTCTTCCCACCCCCTCCCCCAATGAATTTGCATAATTTGTCATGAGTTTTTTCTCTCTCTTTTCATTTTTCTTCTCAACTTAAAGGTTTGTGTTTTCTTTTTTCTTCCCTTTTTCCTTTTTGGTGTTAGATTATTATTTGTCATTGTATAAATTAGTGGATCAATATATATCATATTTATATTTTCAGGTGGCGGTTATTGAGAACCCCCTTATGGAGGAATGAATAATAAAAGATGTTCTTCTTCTTCTTCTTCTTTTTGGGTTTTGAATTTTAAGCAAGTAAATTCTATCAGAAGATTATATAATATTATTGGATGAGGGATTTGGAGGAGTTAATAGCATTAAAAATAAAAAGGGTATAGTATTATATGCTTAGTTTTTCTGTGTGACATAATAAAGTGAATATATTGGATTGCAATGATTTTGAGTGATGATATTTAGGGTGCATGAAAAAGAAAAATCTACCATGAAAAGGCAAAGGCAGGTATTAAAAATAAAAAGAAAAAATAATTGAATAGAGGGAGAGGGAATCAAACACACATCCCAAGACTGGAAAGAAGACAAAGAGATGGAAGAATGGTTTAGAAAAAAACAAAGGAAAGTTGGAGAAATGGTCGCTCTCTCGTGAAATAGACCTCTTCACAATCACTGATTTTTCTTCTTCTTTATAATCACAAATTGATACCCAAACAAAAAAACAACATAACAAGATGAGGTATCAATATACCTTATGATAATTACACACACCTCTTTCTCCTCTCATGTGAACCCCCACTGCCACCCACTCCTCTACTCATTTCCACACCTTTCCTTTCTAATTATTCAATTTAATCTTCACAGTTTCATTCTGTTTCACAAATAATATAGACTCAATTTATCCACATTTAAACTTTAAGGGGACGTTTGGGGAAGAAAAGGAGAGGAAAGACTAATTTAATCATTTCCTTGTTGCCCATGAATTAAGGGGAGGGAAAGTAATATTATTAATCCCCTTATTCATTCTCTTTCCTCATTTATTACCCTACTTTTCTCACTTAATCCTTTTATTTTTCAATATAATTCTTCCATTTTCCAATATAATCCTTCTCTTTCTTCTCCTTCTTCTCTTTCCTCATTTATTTATTTTTTCCTCTAAATTAATCCTCTTATTTCTTCTCTTTCTCAAACAAATTAATCCACCTCTCTTCTTCTTCATTCTCTTCGTGCCAAACGAATTAGTCATCTTCTCTAGTGCGTTGCTTATCGTTCTCATGAAGAAAAAAAATTAATAAATGAAAGAAAAATATTAAAAATAAAAGAAAAAATAAAAACAACATAATACAAATTTTTATTGTATATGATTGATAATACAAACTTAAAATACAAATTTCTTTTTGTATTCTATATACGGTACAATTTGAAGAAACATATTTTACATAAATGAAAAAAAAATAATACAATTTGTTTGTATTGTGTATTGTGTATTGTGTGTACGGTCCAATTTTTTTTTATACAAAATCAATTTAAAAATTAATACATATTTGCTGTGTGTTGGGGTTACAGTAGAAATGAAGTATAAATATTATTTTAATACAATTATTCGTCGTTTTGGAAAACAGTACGAACAAAATAAATAAGTTTAGACAAACACAAAAAAAAAAATCAATACAATTTTTGTTTGTATTGGTTTACAGAAAACATTCCATAAGCATTTCTTACACATTGAAAAAAAATGTAATTCAATTTCTTATTCATACGGGGTTGCGGTAGAAAAAACAAATATTTGCCATAAATTTAAAAAAAAAAACATATTTTTTTAATGTATTGGATTTACGGATCAAATTGAACTACAAATTGAAGACAAATGAAAAATTAAATAATACAATTTCGGTGTGAATTGAATTTAGGGTATAAATTTCATAAACATATTTTACACAACCAAAAAAAATTAATACACTTTGTTTTATGTACTTGATTTAATGTTAAAAAAGAAAGAAAAAACTAGTGTACAAATGAAAAAAAAAAACTTTACTTTGAAAGTGGTGTACGTTACAAGTAAAAAAAAATATTTATACAAAATCAACAAGAAAAAATCAATACAAATTTTTTGTGAATGGTTGGATTACGTTACAACCTAACTAAAAAATTAATTTGAATACAATTTTTGGTTGTAGAGGTTTTACGGTACGAACAATTTACACAAATGCAAAAAATATTAGCACATTTTTCATTTTGTGTTGGGTTCACAAAAAAAAAAATTATTTTCATGAAAAAAAATAATTATGTATTTTTTCTCATATTGGGGTTAACGTACAAATAAAAAAAATTACACAAATGAAAAAAATACAATTTTTTTGTCATAATCTTTTCCACATAATCCTTCCCCCAAAAAATCATTATCCCAAACAAGGATTATAATAATCTCTCATAATCCTTTCACTTAATCCTTCACCCAAACAAGGATTATAAATAATACTCCATATTCCTTTCACTTAATCCTTCCCCCAAACAAGGATTATAATAATCCTTTCCTCCACTTAATCCTCCATTTTTCTTATTCTTTTTCCCCCTTATTCATTTCCTTCCCCCAAACGGCCCCTAAGAATTCTTTCAAAAATAATAGAATTGTTGAAAATATTTTCAATTACAACAAAATATCATAGTAGTTATTAATGATATAGAGTGACATTTGACTATATTTAAACATAACCCTAGACTTTTAGGTAAAATATAGTTCTTGTACGTAACATTCGTATAAGTAAAACAATTTAGTCTATAAAAAGTCCTTAACAATTTAGTCTCTCTATGTTTTAATATTTATAACAAGTTAATCATTTCATATAGTTCATACTCTTTAAATTTTGTAACAATTTAGTCTATATCAAGAAAAAAAAAATATATCCAACAAAATTAGAGGGTTCGACTTTTATTATGTAGTATTACTTATAAATGAGTTCTTTTTAACCTGTTGTATGTGTATAGAATTTTATTAAATCTCAATAGTACAGGAATAGAGACTACCTTACAAATTGTATAGGATCCAAATTATTACTTATCAAAATTTAAAGACTAAATAGTTACAAATGTGAAAGTACATATATAAATCAAATGGTTATCGATTATGAATTAAGTGAACTACTTTCATGAAAGTCTAGGAGATAGTTAATTAAATTTGATCATATTGCTTCCAAATTTTTACTTTCTTTTCAGATGCACTCTCAAATATTTGGCTAAGGTTTTTTTAACTTCAAAAGAAACTCAAACAACTATATAATATCCAAGACAGCTTCATTTTCACGACTGTATAATATCAATGGAAGATATAATGAAGTTTAACACACTCTTTTCTATTTGTGAAGAACTAACTCTATGGCGTAATATGGTTGATCCACCATTCTATTCCAAAAGTCAAAGTTTTACCTTTATACGAACAATCGGTATGCTTTGGCCTAAAAGTCCAACCTTAGAACAGTAGAAGCAGATAAATGGCTTCAGTCACGTCCATACAAGAAGAAACTTGAATAAATTAAACTATGCTTTTTAGCGAGTGATTTAAAAATAAAAATGAAAATAGTTGAAGGTGTGACTTATTTTTTTAGTATTTAATTTATAAAAAATCTAAGTTTAGTAACCATTTTTAAATGTGTATAACGCTAAGATCTTTTCCTTTTCTTTTCCTTCTTATTTTGATAGAAAATGATGAAGTTGAAAATTTTAAAGATATAAGCAAAAAAATAGTTGTAAAACCCAAACCATTGGCAGCCAAATTAATTAGGGTGATAAGAGTTGGATGATACAATTGAAAATTATAAAACTTAAAAACAAAAAAATAATAAGACGAAACTTTATAAACAGTAGAAGGTTAAATTGAAAAGACAAACCCAATTATGGACGATGAGTATAGCCTTATATAGGAGAGACAGTGGAGATGTTTGGATATAATTAGCAAGTTTTAAAGTTTTGAGGAAATATTAAACTGCTTTACTTAATTTAATTAATGTAATTAGCAACTGCTCATGCTATAGTTCAAATAAATTAACAAAAAAGAAATTGACATTACATAAATTTAAAGAAAAGCGGACAAGTTCTGTATTCCCTTCTGATCTGGGCATCCATCCTCTGCTCTATTCTTATTTCTGTGTTTTCTTTTCTTTCTAAATACTATTGGTTGCGTGATGCATGAGTAATTAATTGAATCTTCAATCTTGAGAGATAGGGTTAGTTCATATTAATATCATTAAGTAAAATTCACTTTTACTTACTTCACTGTATATTTTATAATCCGATGCACCAATACAGTTAGCTTCCTACACTCTTTTCATTACACTTAACAAAAGTTACAAAAGACGAAGATTATATATATATATATTAGACATTCAACCATGTAAGTTCAAATGACATTATATAATGTAGCGGTTTATGAGACTCAAATCCTCTTTCCTTCAGTTCAATTGCAATGTAAAAAAATGCATGTGTCTTTATTTTAAGAATGTTTGATAGCTTTATCAACTTTATATTATATCAAATCGGCTTTAGTTGTTATATTAATTATAATTTAAATATTGTACAATGAATATCTAAAACTTATTTTCTACATTCGATAAATCCATGAATTCTAGAAATATTAAATCTGTTAATGACTTGTAAAATACATTCAACCGGACTTGTGTACGCACCTAAAACGCACCATAGGGATAGGGGATAGAGACCGTAGGAACTCATTAAATATTATTTTCTATTTTGATACCCAACATTCAACAAACACCATCTCCCAAATGCTGGAGAATCTTAATCTCATTGGACTTGGACCTATATGCCAAGGCCCAATAACAATCCAAATTGGCCCTTAGAGATCCATACCCCAAATATTAACAAAAAGAAATAAAAATAGACGAGGCCACGTGGCCGAAATAAAATCCATTAATAATCAGTCCCCTAATTGACCACAGCCTTTAGGCCCCACATTTCATCCTCCAACCAATAGAAAGCAAGAGATCTCAAAATCATCCTTAACCATTTCTCTGCTTCATTTCTCCCCTTACACTTCCGGATAACGCCCCCAAATGGCCGGCTCCTCCACTTCCATCTTCTCACCCACCGCCACCGCCACCGCCACCACCTCCTCCTCAACCCACCTACCCTTCTTATACAATTTCCCCTCCAAAATCACTCCACAGTTCAACAGACCCACCACCCGCATCTTCGTCTCTTCCTCCACCAACACTTCTCGCGCCGCCGCCAATTCCAAAAACGCCGCCGAAGAAATCGTTTTCTTCGACGGCGGCGCCCACTACGGCGACCTGGTAGCAAATCTTCTTCTGGGTTTTACTCTGCTTTGGTTGCCCCTAACTCTGGCCGCGGTTTCTAGGGCTTTTTACCTCAGATACAGATTCACCAACCTACGGGTGACGGTGATTTCGGGACTGACGGGTGAGGATAGGAGTGATTTCTCGTATAATGTGATAAAGGACGTTCAGGTGGTGCCACGTTTCATCGGAGAATGGGGTGATGTTGTAATTACTCTCCAAGATGGTACTAAGGTTGATCTTAGGAGCGTTCCCAAGTTTAGAGAGATCGCTAAGTATTGTCTTTCTATGGCGGATAAACCTGCTGTCCCCAAGGAAACTGGCCCTAAAGGATTTTAGGGATATATCCATCAGTTCCCCTTGTGTACGTAATTCTAACTTTACTCCTTTTTTTGTTTTTGAATTTCTTCTTGGGATTTGGATGGAGGGTGTATGAGTATCGTTTATATATGTGTATCAAATTGTGGGAATTAGTATACAGTTCTGTATTGAATTTTGCGAGAACTATCTGATTGAGATGTTTATCCATGGATGGAGGTTAGACTACATTAAGTTATGAAATGTTGTAAATGCCTAACTTCAAACTGGATGGATCTATAAAAGCATCGAGTCAAGTGTATATTAACTAGAGGGGGTTTGAAGTTACACATTGCTATTTATGATGCTCCTTCCATAGCTTTGAATTGGTTAATCTTTTTTGTCTATCTCATTGTAATTTCAATCTTATGTTCAACAACAAATTAAAATAAAGGACCGAAATTTTAATTTGAAGTCCAAGACATTTGCATATATTTGATATATGTTCAAGTTGGTCATGTTGATGGCTCCTTGTATGCCTAATTGCATGCCCATATAGTGTACTAATTGTTGAAGGACTTGTCGAAGAAAGTGTATCATAAGATTTTTCACACTAATTGTTGTGTTTGATTTTAGTTGTTCACTTTAAAACTTCTGAATTTGATTGTATAGTATTTATAAATATTACTATTATTTAAAACTTCTCACCGCATGTTGAAACTAAGCATATCATCCACTCTACTTTGTTCACTATGTAATGCCTAGTTGAATTTTATAAATATAACATGATATTATATAATTTAATTTTACTTTTTAAAACTCCACCATGTATAGTAATGAAAATATTAGTGTCACCAACCTAAGCATTATTCTTCATATGCCTCAAATATCATTCGAAATTTTTTTGTTTTGATTCTTCCATACAAATATCCCTGTCTATAAATTGTGCCACACGAACCTATACATGACATTATAAGAGTCTCAACGGTAATCACTTACCTAGAAAATATTTTTTAGGTAACTTGTAGGAAATTAATTCTTAGGTAGATAGTCATCATGGATTGAACTCATGATCTCTTAGTTACTTGGTGAGATTATCACTCTTTTTTTTTTACCACTAGCCTAATCCATAATGGTTGTATAATCAAGATTAATTAAGATGTCGATGTTCAAATCATTTTCCTTATGATAGTAGATAATTGGTTTCTAAAACTTTTCTCTTTTGTCATCCCATAGAAGTTTAAAATGTTTATATCGATGTATTAAGTTCACATAACTTTTTCGATGAAGTTTTTATAAATTTTAATAGGCATTTTTGAAAAAAAAATTACCCAAACAAAAAATAAAGAAAAATAAAGAAAAATGAGTTGATAAATATAATTTTAAAACAAGTTAATAGGTTTATTATTGGAAAATTGTCAAAATAGAACCAACCAAATATTTACAATTTATAGAAAAAATCAGTGTAATAAATTTTATCTTTTAGTAGTTTTGTTGTACGGAGTATAAATAGTTGGTTAATTTTTTTAAAAAAACAAAATCTTTATTATTTATATTATGTTTACCTCAGTGACATTTTAGAGCTTATTTTTTATGTTTTAATTTTTTTTTGATAATATAATGAAAATATCAATTTATTCTTATTAAATCTAGAAAAACATAGAAATACCAACCATTAGAATTTAATATTATGGCTGAGTGAGGTGATTTATTTCAGATGTATTTTGTTTAGTTCAATCATTTTAGGATGAAGTTTCAAACACAAAACAAAATTGTATAATTTTACTTTTCATCAGCCAAGCTATGTTTAAGATGGAACTAGTAAGTATACTTAGCTGTGAAAAAAAAATAGTTTTAGAGTACGTTTGAATTGACTTTTTAAGTGTTTATAAATTTTTTCACACATTTGAAATGACATTCCAAACATGCACTTAATTTGTAGTCAGTACTTACCTAATCGGGCTAAAATAATCTTGAAATCTCTTGATAATGGGATGTTGAGCTACTCGTCATGAGTTGAGAGATTGTCTTGTAAGGGACTAAATTTAAGATTTATATAATGTATTTAACTAAAATTGAATAACTTAACCAAAATTGAACAAATTTTAAAGTTCTAGTCTTAAAATATAATTGAACTAAATGTACATTGTGAATTATTATTATATGTATTGGGGTATTCAAAAAACTCAATCATTCGAAAAAAACCAATCAAACCAATCAACACGTGTCAATCTATGTGGTTTGGATTAGATCATTAACTCATTTGGTTTGGATTAGGTCATTAACTCATTTGGTTTGGATTAGGTCATTAACTCATTTGAGTCCGCTTGAGTCGAAATAAGGTAATGTAAACCAACCTCAACTTATTAATAATGTCAATATATATATATATTTGTTTTTTTGGTACAGTTAATGACTGAGCACATGAGAAGAGAAGCAGTGGTACTAGAAAAAACAAGAAATGGGCAGCTTACTTGGTGTGGCAGAGCTATCATTTTGAAGGTCAAATCAAATCTACTCATAAATAATGCAACCAAACCAAGTATGGATACTTCAATCATGCTCTATTAACCCATCATATGGACTTCCATTCAAATCCAAAACAAAAAAACTTTATGTTCACCCATTTCACCAACATACATAAGCTATGCATACTATAAAGTTCAAAACTTTCTGCTCTCAGATTCATTCATCTCTTAACGTCTGTTTGGAATGACTTTTTAACCTCTAAAACCTCTAATTTAAACCCTAAACTAACAAGGCACAACCATAAGTGAAATGAAATAGAAGAAAGAAAAAACATGAGAGCATCTCATCTGCGTTCTGACCCCAAATGTTATGATGTCAACTCTCACAGCCCAGCTGTGAGCCCAATTAAGTATTGGGTGTGTGTGTGTCTCACTTCAAGGTAACTAGAGATGGAAATTGTAGGCCCATAAATGGGTGGTAGGCCCAATTAGACATCATTGAAATGACATGGGCCTTGAACATTAATCATAACCTTCTGGCCCATTTCAACCCACAACTTTTGTGCAAGGACATGACAATTGACAACTGAGAATGTGGCATTTTTAGTAATGTAATAATAATAGTTTTTTTTTTTCTTTTTCTTTTTTTGAAAAAGGTTTCTCAAATGGTAATAATTAATGGCTACAATTTCATGCAAGTCTGCAGTTTGCAGTGAAAAAAAAAAGAAAAGAAGAAGAAGGCCATCCATTGCCAACTTTTTAACTTACAATCTCCATTAAAACTTAAGAGAAGAGACCTATTTTTTCATGGGACCCTCTAAAGGCTTACAAAATTAAAGCAAATCATTTCAATAGACAGAGAAATGAAGGAATTCAGTTTGATGAAGATGGGTGTAGCTTTAAAAAAACACACACACACACATATATATGGCCCCAATCAAAAAACCTCTTTAATTTCAATCATATAAATATGCATGGAGATATGAGTTTTAACATATCCATTAAAAGTGCTAAATGTAAAAAAAGAAAAAGGTCATTTAGTTGAAGTTTCAATATGTTAACTTGGATTATTAAGAAAGAAAGTGAGTTACTTTAGTTGTTAGAGGCTGTGTGAGTCTGACAAGATCATTCTTTATTTTTTATTTTTATTTTTGTAGTCCCATTGAAACAAAGTTTGGTGGCAATACAGACTTGGGCAGAGAGAAAGAAAGAAAGAAAGAAAGAAAGAAAGAAAAGGAATAAATTGGATTTTGAGGAAGTGAAGTTAGCTGAGATTTTTTTGACAGCTTGTTCATTCCAGACTTTTGACCATGTATCAGCATTTGTCTACCACCACAAAATAAAAAATATATATAATAAAAACATGGGAGGTGAGGTCAAGTCAAGGGCAGAAATGAGAGAAAGAAGTTCAATGAGCTGTGTTTTGATGAAGAAGAAAAAAAAAAACTCAATAAATGGATCTTTATATAAAGAAATGGTAAAAAGAAAGTGCTGTATGTTTTTGCTAATTTGACAGAGTGTGATTCTGCTACAAAGACATGGCTGGGGATGGCCCTCACTCATTCAAACTCTCTCTATACATACATATACATGGGGGAGTTTAATTAATTAAAAGTCTAAAAGTTTATATAGAATATGATCTTTGTGTGGATATTGTATTTATTTATTGGGGGGGAATTGTGGAGCAGTGTGCCTCCAAGTAAAAGACATGATTAAAGAACCAAAACATCAAATGGAGTTTGATTTTGTATTGATTATTGGAAACAGTATTTAGAGCAGTAGTAGGTTGTCACTTGAGACTTGAGTGAGTGTGACATCAATTTTTGGGTAGTGGGATTTTTATTACAATTCAATACAAATTATCAAACATTCAAAATAATAATAATCATAATTTAGTGGGGGTGAGCTATTATTATAGCTCCTTCAATGTTTTGAACTTAAAATTATAATAATTAGTGTTACTAACTGAAGCTAAATTTTCTTATTTTTTACATGAATAACTTATTGTATTACTATTTTACAAAAAAAAAAAAAAAAACATTTACTCTGTTTATTTCTTCATACTTTAACTGTTTACTGTTTGACATCCATCTTATCTTCTTTTTATTAACATAAATTGAATTATATTTTCTTTAAACATATACTATTATATTTGAGAATAAAATGGTTTACACTCCAAACACAGACTACTATAATTCATAAACTATAATATCCAACACCTAGGAGTTTTTTTTTTTTTTTTTTAATGTAGTTGACTAGAATATTCAGATGTCCGAAATTATAGATATTTGGAATTACATATGTCTGACATTCTAATATAACCATACTTAGATATATTTGCATAATTGTGTTTGTTTTGTAGGATTTCCGCCTGAAAATGTCTTAAATTTACATATAATGTTTCAAAAATGTCTTATGATTATTCATTAGTTTATAATTAATCTCTAAATTAATATAGTTTTATTATTTTAGTTGTTAGTTTCCTCAAAAAAACAATCTACTAGTTGATTTTTTTTAATCAATATATATATATATATATATTAATTTAGATTTAAATTAATATAATTTTTATATATAAAAAACAAAAATTGAATTACATAGTAAACAATATTTATTTTAATCATAAAATTAAATAAATAAGAATGAAATTTCTATTTATATGAAAAAGAAGTTTTAGAAAAATAAAAACTAAATATGAAGAATCACATAAACTCATGTTTTAAAAGGACATCCAGAACTCTAAAGATACCATTTGTAAAAGTATTCTAAAGTACCAAAGAATTTTCAAATGTTAGATCATCTTACACTACTACAAAACAAACACCATAAAACAATGGAGGCAGAGATTAAAGACATAAGTAATTAGAGGTGAGAAAATGAAGGATGGTTAGATTTGATTGAAGAAGGGAGTAAGAGTGTAAGAAATGGAATGGGGAGGGGGGAAATGGCATAGGATTCCCAAAGCATTTATCTTTAGGAAGAGCGTGCTTTGTATAAAAAGATAAGGGAAAGAAAGAAAAGGAATAGTAAGAATGAATGATATTGAAAAGGTAAGTAGGCAGCAGCAATATCTAGGAAAATGGGGTGCCCACATTGTTGGAATCCCCAAGTAAGTGAACCCCAACATACATATACACACACACACACACATATATATAAGAATGAAATTATAATTGCATAACACACTCTCTAATTTCTGTTCCACACGTGGGACCTTTATTTTTGCAATTTTAACATGGGATCCGCCTATCTTATATTTTGTCCCAACCCATCAACAAAAAAAATCATACCTTTTCTTTTCTTCACTTCACTACAAATTAAAGACATAACCCCAAAAATAAAGGCTGAAAAAGCCACATTTTAATTTCCCCACTTTCCCCTCTCTTTCAAATCTTTACTTATCACACCTTTTGATTTCTTTTACAATCCAAATCAAAATCTACAATCTCCGTCTTAGTTATTAATAGTCTCTTGTCAATTGGGTCTCTAGGAAGTTGATTCCTTCTAGGATATGTATTTGTTAGAGAAGGATCGGTAGATATACACTCAATTATATATTGAAAAAGGTTATCATATTAGAACAGGGAAAAAAATACCAAAAATTCTTGCAATTTTATTATATTAAAAAAACATTTCAATTTGATTTAAAATAGAAAAAAAGTTTCGGATTTGAATTAAATATTTAAAAAAAAAAAAAACACTTCTCTTTTATGTTAAGTAAAATATGAAAAAAAAAAAAGTTAAAAACTAAACAAAATTGAACACCAACCTTTCAACGTGGAATAAAAAGAAAAAAAAAACTAAGTTTGTCACAAATCATTCCCAAGAAACACATGCACAAAAGAAAATTAAGGGTATACTACTTGTCTTTTTGCAACTTACTCTAACAAAATAGAAAAAATTGATATGTTTAGAAAATAAAAAATAAAAATTTAACAAACTAACAATTATGTGAGATAAAAAATGAAGATTACAATCAAACATACATTATATATTTAAAAAAAGTAACAAAGAGTAGAAAAGTGATTAAAATGTCAAACCAGGAAGATTAGTTCGGATAGAAAAGGGGAGATGATTAAGGATAAGAAACAATGGAGAAAAAAAAATGTGGTATTAAAAAAGAAAAAAGCAAAAGGAAAGGGTAGAAAGTTATTTTGTACTCTTAGCATTGCTTTTGTCTTTATGTCTAGGAGTAAGCTTTATTATTTTGTAGGGTTAAAACTCTCATTCTTTTCCGCATGCTTTTAAGACCTTATTACCACCAGAATTTGAACTTAATTTAGTAACCAACAAAAGAAAAGAAATACAATGATTAGAGGAGCGCCATACCAAAATCCCTATTTGGGACCCTCAATGCAGAATAATATATATACATATAAAAGAATGGATTGTTCTAATTGGAATATTATTTTAATTATTAACACAAATCACTCAAAACAAGACACCTTAATGTGAAACTTAATTAAACATTCAGGTTTTCTTTTTAATATATATCATTAAAGAAAGTTTAGAAGATGATAAAGTGTGTAGTGATGATGATGGCCTATTTTTGCTTTTTCCAAAGATACACCAACAGGACCAGCAAACAATCTTACAACAAAACTTTTTTTTTTTTTTTGACCGTTTATGTCTCTTTCAACCTATTAGTTTGGTTCGTTTTAAATATAGATTTCCATCTAAATTTCAAGTTGTTAATTAGATTAATATTTTTTTAAAGAATATATGAAAATGTAACTTATCGATTTTTATTTATGTTTTTATGATTTTTTTAACTATATAATAGAGATATTGATTCATTATTTATATCAATATTAAACTTACAAAAAAATGTAAAAATATTAATTGAAATATCGATACGTCGACCATAATTTAATAATGCTTATTTTTAAATCTACGTTTATTTTGGCACATTTTAGTTCAATAATGATTGTAGACATTTCCTTTTGCTTTTTTTCTTCTTCTTTCGTTTGACTTTGCTTTGCATTAAACATGCTTTTGTTTTTGTTCTCTTTTTGCTTGATTTCTTTCCTAAACTATATTAAATATGTATTTTTGAGAGCTAACATAGGGCTTCATATTTGAATTTTTAATTTGAATAAGCATCTAAGATCACTATTATAAGTAGGAAAGCAAAGGTATTTTGAAGAATAATCGGAAAGTAGGGTACTTTAATTTCTGTACAAAAGTACGTAGAAATAATGTTCTTTAATTTTGAGATAGATGTTTTCGTACAAAAGTACTTTTGGGTGGAAAATAAAAGTACTCCATACTATTTGAATATACATGGAGATATGTACAATGCTAAAGAGTACAGTGATATTGGAAGTCAAATGTCTTAGATTTAGCCATAAACAAGATGAGAACTATGACTTTATTTGCACTATTGGCAATATCGAACTAACACCATACTATATTTGAGATAACTACCACTTTTATCTAGCACTAATGATTTATCACTAAGTCCAATACGCTCATTACACATTTTGTTGCAAATAGTGAGGATTTTATCTACGTGATTAATATTAAAGAATAGAAGTAAAATCTCTCACATTGACTAAAAACTGCTCATGAACAATATATATAAATGAAGATAATTATAACTTACACTATAACGACGAAATTGTAAATCACCGATGCTCAAGAAGTTTAGTTGATGGGGGTTAGGACAAAATTTTAGTTAGATCAAATATGTGAACTAACTCCTAGAGACGAATTAATTGAAGTGAGAAATGACATTAACAAAATGTTCACAAATATTAAATCAACATTGTCTCAAAAAATCTAAGTCACTCTGTTAGAGTTTGATAGGTTAAATGATTGAATCATTAATTGTATGATAAGGGTATAAAAAAGAATTTATATATCAATGTTGTAACTATTTACGATTTCCTAGAGAGGCAATTAATCAGAAAAATACGTGATTAATTTACATAAGAGGAGGAAATAAATAAATATACAATAAGATATTCAAATGGTTCTTTCTTTGAGGAGTGACTTGTTGGAAAGTGAATATAATAAAAAAAGATTTAATGGTGTAAAGTTTAGGAAAATATAATCATGTATATAAGTAAAGTAATTTAACCATTATCTACAACTTTTGAATTGATTATTTCCTACCAATATGTTTTTCAAATGAAATAGAAAAAAACAAGTGTTTTGGGTTTATATGTTCAAAAATCAACCCCTTTGCAAAAGGAAAGTATTAAGTAAAAAAGTGACCAATTTTGTCAAAAGTTTTCAATCCAATGCATCTCATCTAAAAAAGAATTGAATTCTAATCCCAAACTTTTAAGTAGTAAATATATCTATTTCAAAAGCTAATTAATTAATATTATCATTACAGACAAAGTAAATTAACCCCTAATCTCATTCTTTTTAAAAAATAAGCCTAGTTTAAACCTTTTAACTAAATCATATTTTAGTAATTAATCTTCAATAGAATTTCAAGTACGCAAACAAAATCCTACCTAAGTTAGAGAAGGAAGTAATTATAGATATATTAGCTAGTGACATCAATAATTATCTTAATTAGGTATAAGACTTTTTGAAATGAAACCAAAAGTAAAATCATGAAAGCGTATGTTCAAAATGAACAATATTATATTGTTGTGTAGATGTTTACTAAAAGTTTGATGTTGTAAACCACGTAGTCGTATGATTATTAATTTAGAATATATCTAAAAATACGTAATATCTCCTAACCTCATTGTCACATATGCTTTAAAGAAAGAACTAGACATTTGATAGTAAACCACCATCTCCCTATAAGACAAACTCACCAATCCAATAGCTATAAAATATGACATCTAAGGGTATAAAACCAAAGGTTAAGACAAAAGAAAAAAGGCACAATATATATAATGACCAATAATATATATATATATATATATATTTGCCATAATATTGCCAAAATCCTTCATATTGTTTCAATTAATACTAAAGATTAAAACTCTCATTGAGTATTGTTATAGTTTCTAATCAAAACCCATCTTTTTTTTTTTAATTATTTGAAAAAGATGGACCCAAAAAAAGAAAAAGAAAACCCATGAGGCCCATTTTTTCTCCTTGCTCTTCCCCTTTAGGTGGAAAAAAAAATGGGGTTTTCTTCCTTACTTTTTATTTTTAGAGAGGAAACATTTGTTAAAATGTTAATTGATTATGCAGCTGATGAGGTTGGCATAATGAGAGGTTCCGATGAAAAAAGAAGAAGCATATGTGATCATAAGCCCCACATCTATCTTATCACTTCATCAATCTCTTTGGGAACTTGGGCCTCCTCCCACCAACCATATACTAAATTAATCCCCCTCTCATTGGTATTTCTAATTCTTTGTCTTAATTGTTTAATTATTTAATTTTCCTAGTGGAACCATCTATAATAATAATAATAATTACAATACCCTATATAGCTTTTATTTTGATCACTACTCTACTACAACCTAATTCCCCACTTTGTATTCTATATATCTATATACATGCTTTTTCTATCTTTTATTTATATCTTTACCAAACTTCCAATTTCATTTCAATTGTGCAGATCAGTGTGTGACATAAAGATGCTGGTTTATTTTTAACCTAGTTTTTTATTATTTGAACAAATATAATACATATATAAAAACTCTCTTTTTAGAAGTACTTTCTGATTAGTATGAAAAGGGAAAGCACTTGATAGGTTATATATGATGGTGTTGAAAGCACTTCCCATACTGATCTGATCTAGATAGTGTGTGTATTTATAGTGAAATGAGGAGAAATTTAAAATTTGGTTCAAAGTATGTACGTGTGTGCCAAGAAATAGAGCAATGGTTTTGAGGATCCATGGATGTATTGACAACTATTATCAATAATAAATGTGTTATAGAAGCATTTGAAATCCACTGACAAAAAGATGTTGCCAAAATCTTTATTCAAATAGATGCGTTGGGAATAGCTCTCGGGAGGAGAACATTATTCCAAAACTGAGCTGTATCAATTGGTAAAGTTTTTTTTCTCTCTCTCTCTCTCTTTTGATGATAATCCACAAATATTAAGGTTTTGAGTCCATTTGGATTGATGAGTGTTATTCAAAAATTGATTTTGAGCTAAGCTTTTGAAAGAACAAAAATATTAAATGGAGAAAAAATAACATTGTAGGGGCTTTTAAACCTAAAATATCTCTTTTGGAAGATGTAGACTATCTATATTTGTTATTTTGTAGAAAAGTGAGTGACTCCAAACTTACAAAAGGAGCCCAACTCCTTTGTCTTACAAATGTCTCATCAAAAAGCATTTTAAGTTTTAGCAATGCTAACTCTAATTAAATATTTTTTGTATTATCTAGTTGGAGAGCGAGTAAAAGGTGTGAGTGGCCAAAAGCATTGAAAACTTGTTCTTGTAATTGGGACTAAGAGAGAAAATTATTCTTTCTGATCATAACAAATTTTTACATAATAGATATCTTTATTGTCTATGGTTTTTCTTTAAGTTGGAGTTTTCCACGTAAATTTTTGTATTTTCAACTTTTATTTCTTTCTTTTATTTCTTTGTTATTTTTTTGCTTATTTCTGTTGTAGAATTAGGAGGTTTTGTCCCAACAATTAAATTACCAATTCAACAATATAAATAAACATGAGTTCCATGATAATCGATTTGTCCGACCTTCTAGCTAGATTGATGGAGCTTCTTTGAGTTCACCATTTTTTGTTAATAAATACTCGTGTGGGCTTCATTTGAGCTTTGATGTACTTGTTGGGTTAATTTGATAAAATATTATAATAACTATTGTCTCACATTGAAAATGTCATTAAAAAAATTGAGGGACTCAAAATACTCTAAAATGAGTTTATCACTTGGTTTCAAAATTTTATAGTTATAAACATTTGTCATTAATTTTTGTATTCTCTTGTTTGAGAGTGATATTAAAAAGTGTGAAAAGTACATAAGCTTTTTAAAGCTTTTTTTGTAATTACAAAATTTTCATGTGATTGTAATAGTTTTTTTCACGTAGATTTATTCTTTTATGGGTGGTTGATTTTTTCGATTCTAGAGTTGTTTAAGTAATTTTTTTTGTTTTTTTTTTTAATCTTTTTTATTCCTATGTTGGTAGTAGGTGGTTTACTCAATAACCATGTTAGATAAACATAAGATCTCTTAGAGTAAATTAAGGAAGAAAATAAGTATATTTTAAGTCAAGCATAACATAAATAAACTAATGAAAATTGAGCTAAATGAACGTAGACTAAATCTCAAAGCTATTTTGATAATGGAATGAGAGTACATGATTCGTATACGGGAGCACCCCTATTAAATGTGAAATTTCCAACCATTTATACCTATTTTAAATGGACAATTTAATTTAACTCTTAAAGTATCTTTAAAATCAATGACTTGGGAAACATCTTTTCTAAGAAATGAGAGGTAAGAACAAACATAGAGAGACAAATATAAAATATGTGAAAAGGAGGGTTTGTGAAGAAAATATATACACACACATGGAGAAAGGTTTAGAAGTCATAATTAGTATGTGTTTAAAGCGAAAGTAATAAGAAAAAGTGATTTTATATGCACATGTGTGGGAGATGAGATTCAATAAGTAAGAGATCTATATATGTATTTAGAAAATGATTGGTGTGGGGGGAAGAAGATCAAGACAAAAATAATATACGGATAGAGAGATCATTAATTATCATTAACAACCAAAAATAGTTGTTTTTAAAATATAAAATTTATAGTAAGATGGTGATGAATGGCACAATGAATATGTGTAAAAAAGAGATATAAGAAAAAAGGGTAGAAAATATTTATAAAATACAGTAAAATTTCATATGAAATAATCATAAATATAAAATTTTGTTATATTTTATGTGTATATATATTAGGGTGTACAAATATGGGTTGAACTCGAATAATCCGGACTACCCAATCCATATTATAAAGGTTGAGTTGGGTTAAATTTTTTTTTATTTTTTCGGGTTGGGTTAAATTTTTTTTATTTTTTTTGGTTGGATTGGGTCTCAGGTTGAAGGGTTGAAAAATTCGGTTCAACCCAACCCAACCCAAATTAATATAATATACATAAAAATAAATAAATATATATTATTTTAATAAAAAAAACAAATTAAAGGTATATAAATCTTGAATTTATTGTATGAAAGTTTGAATTGTGTATGTTTGAAATTTAAATGTAACAATTTCAAACTTTTATAACTATTAGAAACTAAAAAACGAGAAAAACAAATTTTTTAAAAAAAATTATATATACAACACGACAACTCAACCCAACACAACCCATATTTTACGGGTTGGATTGGGTTAGAAACTAAATTCAGTTATTCGGATTGCCAACCTAAATAACCCGAAAATATGGGTTGGGTTGAGAATGTCTCTCAATCCAACCAAATTCAACCCGATTTCACTCCTAATATATATAGTGAGAAAAATAATTAAAGTAAGTGTGTGATGATCAATGGAATCAAGGATGGCAACATTGCAAATCTTCAAAGCATGCACTACTTTACCAATTTAATTTCTAAATTGAAGATGTGAAAGGGTGCGTACATATTTGTCCAACTTATGGTTTACTTTTCAATTTAAGTTTGGCCACATGCATTGAAATATGTTCATCACTTCTTCTCTTTTAAAAAAAAAACATTACTTCTTCAACTTAACCAACTACGGCTCATGTTTCTTTCTTTTAAAAAAAAATTATAATGGTCGTCTTTTAAAAATATTGAGATAAAAAAATAGATAAACTTATAATAATCCGTTTTTAAAGTATCGATATCAAATTAGAATTACCATATTATTTAATTGATAGATTGAAATAAAAAAAAATGAAGAAATAATTTATGTTTTGAGTTTAATTTGATCCGTTAAATTCATATACTATAAAATATTACAATTTTACCTTTTTAGATTTAATTTGAATTTTTTTTGTCATGGTTTACCATCATCAATTTCATTTTCACTAAATAATCACTTTAATCAATGTTTATTAATTAATTTGAAAAACTTAAAATAATTATAAGTTAATTAAGTTTTACTCTATTTCATCAATATTAAAATCAAACTAATTAATATATAACAATATTTATGATTAAAAATGAAAATAGAGATTAAAAGGATAAATCTTAAAACTTGGATCAAACACAAGACTATTGAAAGAAAGATAAAAAGGCATTTATTTTAATCTTAAATAAAAAAAATGTAACATTGCCCTCATTGGATGAGCAAAGATTGCAAATTAGGCCCCCTTTGAAATTGAATAATAAGCTAAGGTGTGTAACAAGTAATTGGGGGTCCATATATATCTCCCACTTATGACTTATACACCGTGCATTTTGTCAAAGTTATCAGTAACGCGTTTGGAAATTAACTTAATTAATATCTTAATCAAATCCACATACTATCAAACAACCAAATATATATATATTTATATATATAGAATAGAAAAGAGAAAAAACAAATTAAAGTGTGCTTAGACTAGGGCCTTACTATGAGCAAACGTTATTTTCACTTTAAATCAAATATATATATATATTGCAAAAGCTGACAAAATTAAGCATTAATGGGGTTTGGAGGAAAGGAGAAGGGGACGTCTAAATTTCTTTTCTTCTTTTTTCTGTTTGTTTCATATTAAAAGAAGTTGGATTTCCACTTGCTTTTTACATAAATTTGTAATTTGAATTTTGTACTATTTATGTACTTTTGAATCATAGGTTAGAACAAATAATTTGTTGTGTAATTAATCCAGATTAGTAAAGAATAAACCACATTTAATTGCAATCAAATCACATTTGTAGAATAGTTGATTATGATTAAGAGTGTGTAGTTTTTGCATAGGGTTCCACTCGCAGAAGGGTCGGTTGGGTCTTTTTCTGGGTCTTTTTCTAGGTCTTATTAGCATTGCATTTGGAAGGGGAATTGTGGGACAAATGTCACCGACCCTCCACAATTACTCTCATCATTTATAATACTCTTTCCCTTTCTAATAATCCCATCAACCCCTTTAATTTCTTTTTTCTTTTTTCTTTTTTCTTTTTTCTTTTCCCCTTTCTATAAAATATAGCCTCTCTTTTTTTCCTTTCCTTTTCTTTTTAACCTTTCAATATTCCTTTTTATATATACCCATTTTAAATCTTGTTTTCAAGATTCCCTCTTTAAAAAGCATTAATTTGTGTAACTCACTCATTTCCCTCTTTAAAAAGCAATATTTATGAGTTGTTGTGTTCTTAGGTTGATTAATTTTAATTTTTTTAAAATAAACTTTTGTAGTATGAAAAACTATCTTTTTTAGGTAGAAATTCGTTGAGATGAGAATATCTCCTTGGCCGAGTCTTCTCAAAATAGGATAAAGGTCCAAAAAATACACTAAGGTTATGTGTTTGATAATTAGGACCAATGGGGCACGAATGGGGAAGGCATTGGGCACTACTCCTATATTGCACCCTTCGACTACTTTATACATATTAAAAGAAAAGTTTTAATGTGTATATATGTGTTCTTATAGGATACCCTCCATTTTTTACTTCTAGTGTTGGGTCCCAACATGGGCAGTGACAAAAATGGGTGGATGTACTTTTCGATTCTTCAATTTGGTTTACATGATTTAATATCATACGGTCTTAATACACTATATTCACAAAATGTTACATATCTTATTGGTTTAAATTTACTAATTTGTTGTAGTTGACTTGTTAGGTTTAGAATAAAGAAAAGTTTTTAAAAACGATAGGTGTTTATTTTCTTCTTTATTTATGGTGTTTGAATTGCCATCAATTTTCACTTTAGTTGGATAAGAAGATGACCATAGGTATATATGTAAAAAACAACTATTTCAATTAATTCGAGACCTTTTTAGTATGAAATCAAAAACAAAAGGCTAAAATGTATTTTTAGTAACTGAGATTTAAATTTAAAAAATTGATACATTATTTTAAATCATTTAAATAAAAAAAGATAACAGATTTTAAAGTTATAAATATATTTTAAAGCTTTTATTTAAATTTATTTTTCAGCTAATTTAATATAATTTATACCTCATCAAATATAATCAATGTTGAGCATTCGATTAAGTTAAAGTTAACTCATGAACCATTTATAAGTATTTAAAAAATATGGAATCAAAGTGTCTGTTTTGAAATATGAACTTCAAAATAGACATTATTATACTAGTTAAAGATACGTGAAATGTTGTGGTATCAATGCAATTTTAACCAAATATATAAAAAAAAAGTAACAAATTGAAAAGATCCATTCCAAATTATAATAAGAATTAAAAAGAAAAAAGAAATGTCAATTTATCAAACTTAATTTATTGTTTAAAAAAGTAATTATATTTTAGAGGAGATGAAAACATAGTTAATTAAAAAGAAAAAGGGAATGGCAATAACTCTTTGAAGGCGGGATATTTCGCTGTCAACAAAAGTGGGGTTTGGGGGTAAAGGATAGGATGATGAGTATGTATGTAGGGTCCACCAATTTGAAGATTTGAAGCTAAAATGACTAAATTATGCCTCTTTCATTCCCACGTGTCAGTTCTCCATCTTGTCCACGTAGGATGATGAAGACAAAAGTGTTATGGATATTTGGTGATCAGTTCATATCACTTGTGAAAGTGGAAGTAGTAATCTTACGAATAATATTATATTTTCATCATAATTAAAAAGTAAAATCATTTTTTTTTTTGTTGGAACTTGCAAATAATTACTTTCATTCTAAGTTTTTTTTAAAAAAAATTTATTACCAACAATTATAATACTACTTCCATCATTTTGTTTTCGTTTTTAAAATTTTGAATCTCCATATACCTTAACTTTGTACTAAAATAAATTTGTTATCAAGTTTTTTTTAATGTTAATAAAGATTGATTAAATTTCAAACCACCAAACCATTTTTATAATTTATTATTTCTCATATTTGTATAATTTCAGTAGTATTGTTATTTAATTAAATTCATGGTTGTTCTTTTGTTTGTATTGAATACGATTTAGATATATTATAAAATGTTGATTTTCTTTTTAATACAATGTGCATTTATTTTGTAGATAGAAAACTAAAGAGACAAAATAAAATATCATATCACTGTCTATCGATAGTAAATTAATATATTTGTAGTATGGTTTTTATCGTGAATTTCTATTATCGATATACTATATTTTTATTTTTCAAAAAATATTTCTATAAATGCTAATACTTTAAATCTAAATGTACATATGCTAATATTTTAAATTTAAATGTTGTATTTTGTTTTTATTAAAATAATATTGAGTTTTATTTTTATATTGTTAATTTCTTATGGATATTTAAAAGTCAAGTTTCAAAATAGAAGGTAGTTGTCACTTTGTTATCGATTTATTTTTATTTTTGAATTTTGGCTGAATTCAAAATACAAGAAAGATTGAACCATCATTAAGAAATGGTAAGAAAAATTAAAATTGAAACATATTGTATGTTTTTTATTTTTCAAAAAAATTAAAGAGATAACCAGCAGATAAAAATTGTTCAAAGAGGATATTAGTCTAAGAGTTTCTTTTTTTTTCTTTTTTTCTTTTTTTTTTTTTAAAAAGAGGGTATTAGTTAAAGAAAAAAGAATAAAAGTGAAAGGAAAGAAATAAAAAAATATATAGACATTAAAAAAATGTTAAGGAGGAAAAGAGAAATTTTAAGAAGAGTAAAGTTAAGTGAAAAAGTTTATGTTAAATAAATTAGAGGAAGAGAAAACAGAGAAAAAGTAGGAATATGGGAGAAAATTTAGGGAAAGAATTAGACAAAAAAGAAAGTTAAGAAATAATTAAAAAGGAAAAATAAAGAGGAGAAAGAGAAGGGGAGAAATATTAGTGAAAGAATCAAATATATTAAATCTGTAGAGAGAAAGAAGTTTGAAAAAGATATAACATCTTTACAATTACAAAAAGTGAAAAATAGATTAGAGGAGGTGGAAAAATGATTGTTAGAAAGACCTCAAATTTTAGAGTTTGAAAATTTAAGAAAAGTTAATTCTGATTTTTTTCAATAGGGAAAGGAAAGATACATTTTTAGAAGGAGGCTACGAAGAAAATTTTAACATTCGAAAAGGAAATCATTTTTATTTACTTTCAATTTATTCATCTACAAATTTCAACTTTCAATTGGAAACTGAAATTGATGATATTACCAATATTTTTCATTTTTGTTTATTTGTTTTTTCCTACTCAGTTTAAGAACAAAACTTCCTTCAAACAAACAATTTATTTTTATTTTATTTGAATTACAATTCCAATCCATTGCCTTCTTTACTTTTTAGCCCTTTACTTGTAATCACTAACCACATTATGCCTAAATCTCTCTTTATGATGCATATCTTGATCATCAAATAACAATTTCACATACCAAATTATTAGTCTTTTTTTTTTCTCTTTTAAACTAAGATTAAAGTAAGAAATGATTTTAATTACAAAACCAAAATTATTATAAAAAGATTTTAATGGTAGACTCAAGTTGACTGTATCACATATAGTTGGCATTACTATTTAGTCATGCTGCTCATCATATATTTGGCCACATATCTATTAATGTCACACCAACCAAATTACCTCCAACCATTGTGGGTTTTTAAATTTCAAAATTTCAAATTTAGAAACATGGATTCACATTTTTCATTAATTACTAAACACACAATAAATGTACAGTGATTTTTTAAAAAGTTTATTTATTTTGAGATGAGATGAAGAAAGAGTTGTTAAATGAGCATTTTAACTCTCACAAAAGTCATGTGTCAACTACACTTTATTGATTATTTGAAATATTTATTTTTGTCATACCCTATATTACATTTCCCACTGCGTCAAAATTTCAGCATACATTACATATATTTTTTAAACTTTGAACTGGTCTCATTTTGACATGCGTTATGCGTCAATAATTATTTTATTTTTATTATCATTTTTTTGTTCATATTTCTCGTTACCTCCCGACCTACTTGTCATCTCCCATTCCTCAATCATACAATCTCTTTATTCTCGTTCTTGATCTTTCTCTTTGAAAAGACAAAGAAAAAATATGGATTTTTTCGTTTATAGGTTTTGAAATGTTACATTTTTATCCTTAAATTTTGAGTTTAATTTCAATTTAATTTTCAAAATGCTACAAACTTACACTTAATACTTAAGTTTTATTTTAAAGTGATCCCCAAATTTCAAAATTTATGCTTTTAACTTTAAAACTTACTAAATATTCATTTTCAGTCTCTATGATTAATATTTATTAATTAGTAAAATTAAAAGGTTTAAATAGTAAAAATTAACTACATTCTATTATTTTGTTTTCAATTTTAAAACTTTCACTTCATAATTAGTTTAAATTAATTAATAAACATTATTGTTAAATACCCAATTAAGGTTTTAGTAAGAGAATCAAGATTAAGGAAGTAAATCTGAAAACTTAGATATTAAATTGAAACAAATCTCAAAACTTTGGTCTAAAATAATCTCTATGAAAAAAAGAGAAGAAAAAAATATTGAAAACTTTATTTATTTGTTATTATTTTCCGGAATGGATTAGGGTTTTTAATCTACTTTTTATTTCCTCATGAAAGAAAAAATTCTTATTTTCGAAAGAGAGAAAAAATTATTACCATTGATTTTTAATCCATTGGTAATAATATTTCATAGGGGAAAACAATGCCAAACAAAATCCTTATATTTTCAATTAGATTCAATAAATCTAAAAGTGTCCGAAGATCCAATTATATTTTTCTAAAAAAATTAAATATATATAATTTCCTAATTATTTTATATCAAAAGCATTTTTAAAATTTGAAAAAAAAAAAAACATTTTTTTGTGAACCAATACAATGTGTAATCTGCCAAACTGATAGAGATTAAAAATTCTTAAATTTCAAATTTGATCTAATCTATTGACAAAATAAAAGAATAAAGAAGAATAAAATACTAAAAAGTAAAATCCAAAAAAGAGAGGAGAAAAAAAAGAGGAAAAAAAGAGCCTTTAGAGGAAGGTGATTCATGCTACTTCCAAAATTATCAATTTAATAATAATAATAATAATAATAATAATAATAATAATAATAATAATAATAATAATAATATTAATAATAATAATAATAATAATAATAATATTAATATTAATAATAATAATAATAATAATAATAATAATAATAATTCTAAAGAAATATTATTCAAATTTTAATTTGAAAAAGAAAGAAATTGACCAATGAGAATGAAGATATTCAGTCTTGAATCACATGTGTCATCCATGCATGCATGTATTCACAAATACATCATACATATATAAATTTGAATAATGTAGGTTTTCAAAAAATTAATTTAATATCTCAAATTAATTTTAAAATGGCTAAATAATAATAATAAGGGAAAGTATTGTAAATGGAAATATGTTTAAAGTATTTAAAAAATATAGTTTCTATTGTATCCATAGAAATTCAAATTAGGCTATATTAGGTAAATATTTTAATTTATTTAACTAAATCAAACTTACTCATAATAATAAAAAAATATAAATAAGTATTTTTAAGTATAGTATAATGAATAAAAAAATATATAAATATATTCAAATTTTAATTTCTATTAATTATAAATACTGATTAACATTGCTAAACTTTTATTGGTGTAACATTGCTAGTATGGATGAACATGATAGAGTTGATTGACCAAATCGAAGTCGGTAGATTGGTGTCGACGAGAAATGTTAAAAAATATTTATTAGTGTTAAACCAGTAAAAAAAAGATATATATTTAAAAAAAATTAAAAAATGAGAGATGGATATATAAAATTAAAATAGAGAAAAGATGTATAAAAAAAAAGGAAGAAAAAGAAAAAGAAAGGAATTGTCAGTGAAATGTGGGAATAGTAGAGGCCACCATGGTATCCCCCACATGGAATTCAGCGTTCTTTTTCAAACTTCCCTTCATACCCGCGCACTCATCCATGAGTCCGTTGTTTCAATTCTTCTTTTCTTTATTTTTATTTCTCTTTTTTCTTCAATTTTAAATCCCCACAAGCTCCTTCTAGAGAGTGTGTGTGTGTGTGTGTGTGTGTGTTTCAAACAGAGGCCTTTCTCTGTCTCATCTCATTTCCCTCAATTCCATCTCAAATCTCTCTCTTTCACCCTTCTTCTACTTCATTCCAGTTTTTTACACAAACCCTTTTCCATTTCCAGATCTACCTATTCAACCAACAGGATTACCACCATCATCCTTATTGTGTTTGGATTGGATTGGATTGGATTGGGGGATTCATCATTGATTTTTACTTCTCTCTGTTCGTTTCCCATTTGAATCCCTGGAGGTTTTGTTTATTTAAACTCACATACTGCCTCTATAGTGAAGAAATTAGAGTGGGTAAGAGAGAGAGAGAGAGAGAAGCAAAAATATAAAGGGTTAGAATCCGAGGCGATTTCGATTTTGTATAGGGTTTTTGATAGAGAGGTTTCAAGTTCAGCATCGCTTTCGACTTGAAATTGCTGCTGTTCCGTTTTGAACCCAACAGTGTTTTTGTATCATCCGTAAGGATTAAAGGAAAGTGAAGAGGGAAGTGTTCCTTTTTTAGGGACTTTGCAGTTTCTTATCCCCCCCCTTTTTTATATGCTATAGAAAGGCTTACCTTTAGCATGCAAGTGGGTTTCAATAAAAGGGGAGGAGCGCCTAAGAGATACTGTTGATTGTAATTAATAAAAGCAAATGCAGGACACCAAGAAGAAGCTCGCCACTGAAGATTCCAAGAAGAAGGAACGACACATCGTTTCCTGGACTCAACAGGTTTCTCTCTTTTTTTATTTTCAATCTCTGAAGATTGCTTCCCTTGTTTATAGATCGTTTTGATGTGATTTCTGATATGGGTTATTGGAGTTTTCAGGAGGATGATATTCTCAGAGAGCAGATTAACCAACATGGAACAGAAAAGTAAGAACACTTTCTAGTCATTGACTCTACTATTAATCTCATTTAGTTTATTGAAACTTCGATTGATTGTTGATGGAACGAATTAATTGTGCAGTTGGGCAATCATTGCATCCAAGTTCAAAGATAAAACAACAAGACAGTGCAGAAGAAGGTAAATGAAAATGATGAGAACCATGGTAACAAAACTGATTCAAACAGTTCTTGTTTTCTTCTTCTGGGTTGATCGAGTTTCACTGATGTGAATGACCTATGGAATTAAATTTCAGATGGTACACATATTTGAATTCTGATTTTAAGAAAGGGGGATGGTCTCCAGAAGAGGATTTGCTTCTATGCGAGGTGATTGATTATTCCCCCCACTTGTAAGAGCGGAGAATCTTGAATAGAGATTTAAATATTGTCTGTAATCACTATCTTATAAGTTTAAAATCTACTGTAAATGTAATTTTATTACATCTCTTAATTGTATGAGTGAAATTGAATCCTTTATATATAATGTTAAAATGCCTCGGATTAGCAAATATTAGCACATGCTGTGGTCTCTTAAAAGTTAAAGTAGCCAAATGGTCAATATGTGTTCAAACTTTTGAGCATTCCCACGTCATTGGATGCCCCTATATCTAATAAATTAACCTGGTCTACAGGCACAGAAAATATTTGGAAATAGATGGACAGAAATAGCAAAGGTGGTGTCAGGCAGGTATAGAACTGTCGAGTTCTCTTATTGCAGTTCAATTTTGCTGCAAATTCACTAAGCATTTCTATGTGATATGGCTTATGCAGAACGGACAATGCAGTGAAAAACCGGTTTACCACCCTGTGTAAAAAGAGAGCCAAATACGAAGCATTAGCAAAAGAGAACTCAAGTTCATTCATCAATCACAACAACAAAAGGGTTCTATTTCAAAAGGGGAGTAATGATGTTTCTTCTGAAACTTCTCAGCCAGTAAAGAGGATAAGGTATATAATTTTTACACAAGATGTTTAAATAGAAACGTTTACGAGAAATTGCGTCACATAAAAGAATTGATTATTTTGCAAATAACCATTTAGGAGAGCACACATATCTCATACAACGGAAGGTTGCTCGCTTGAGGATGGATCAAAAAAGCCAGGGTTAGCAATGGATCAGCAGCTGAGAGCTCCACTTGCAGTACTGGTAGAGAACAGTGTTGACCATGCCGATGGTCAAAGTGCTTGTAAGTCACTTAAAGAAACAAATTCCTAATCATTTCGTTACAGAGACAAGGAATATCACTCCTTGGAGGTTTTGTTTGTTGCATCATTTGATTTACTTTTGGGCTAACAATAATGGTATTAATCTCTTCATTTCTCCACCATAAGCAGCTCAAAGTAACAACAGTCGAGGAACCTTTATCAAGAAGGATGATCCAAAGATAACCGCTTTAACGGAACAAGCAGAATTACTCAGTTCACTTGCATTGAAGGTTAACTCAGAGAAAACAGATCAAAGTCTAGAAAATGCTTGGAAGGTACTTTGTCTATCAACAATGCTGTTATATGTGCTATGTGATATTGAGCTGCATGTTGATAACGGCAGATAACCAAGTAAGAGAATAGTGGGATGAATCTGTATTCCATGTCTCCCTCGACCGAACGAATAACTCTATTTTTATTTTCAGACATGACAAGTAGTCATCATAAAAAAGAGGATATCCTGAATTATATACTGCTGCTAACTTCATTCCCTAAAAATTGGAAACTTCACTTCCTATTAATGCTGGAGTATTCTTCATATTATTTTCATATATGATGTTTGATAGATTATTTATTATTTTCTTTTTCTGTAATGTCCATTAAATATGAATCAGATTCTCCAAGATTTCCTTAGTCGAAGCAAAGAAAATGACATACACATACCCAAATATGTAACTCCGGATATTGACCTTCAACTGGAAGACGCTAAGGGTTCAGTGGAGGATTTAAGGAGTAGCAATGATGGTAGTCAATGGAGGTAACAGAAATATACTTTCTATTATTTCTCAAATTTGGATTACTTTTTAGTTTTGGCCTTATCAATGAATTGGCCTGCAGAGAACCCAATCTCCACGAATCTCCTGGTAGTTCAGAATACAGTACTGGATCAACACTTGTATCCCAAACAGCAGAGGAAAAAATAGATCAAAGCCAACCTGAGATAGGGACTCATCATCAGGAACCTCAATTTGAATCCGGGTCAAGTTGTACCAGAGAGCAATATAATATTGGTTTATCTACGAAACAAATACTTCCAAAGACAAACCTGGAGAGAGGTAATGACTAAGTTCTTACATTGCTTATAGAGGCGATTGATCTTTCTCATGATAATATGATGCTAAGAAGATGCAATGTTTTACTGCAGCAGAGACTTTCAAGTGTTGCAATGAACGAAAAATTGAATCCTTTGCCTCTTCCTTTTCAAGCTCGGAATTCAGCTCCCCCATGCATGTAATACCGCTTTTTAGATCCTTGGCAGCAGGAATTCCCAGCCCACAATTCTCTGAAAGTGTAAGTGACCTTTACATTTTGTTTTACTGCACTAGTAAAATCAAATCAGTCAAGTGATTGTGTTTTCATATTAAACAAAAAAGCAGTTTCAGTAATAAACAACGATATAACTAAAGCAAAATATGAGGAGCTATTGGGGCAGAAGCAATCTGCCAGTTCAAAATAGCAGTGTCTTAGGCCTAAATCAAATCTTCCCCTTATGAGATGTGGATTTCAGTTAAAACCTTAATATCACCTACAACCATAGAAGTCTACCACAGTTCTTTACAAGTCCAAATTCATAAATAATCAGGTTATAATCACTTAGTATTTAGTATTTAAGTGAAATCTGTCTCAATCTACATATTATAAAACTTAGTTATTGATCTTCATGCTCACAATTGATAAACTGTCAAAAGGAATCGAATTAATGGATTATACAATCAATGAGTTGGGGTAACAATGTGTTAGGGACTTTTAATGGAAAAAATTAAACCCCCAACTTTTATAAGTGAAAAAATTGGACTGGTGAACTGTCTTTTAATTTAAATCCTTTACTTTCACAAAAGAAAAAATTGGATCCATTTACTTTCTTTCACTCTCATCTTTCCTCACTTTCTTTCTCCATTCTCCAGCTACTCTCTCTCCCCCCTCCCCCTCGTTCCATTTCCTCCCATCCAGCCCATAAATCTATTGGGTTGCTGCTGGGCTGGTGCTACTGTAGTATCCAATTCATGGAGAGAGTATTCCATGGGAGAAACGTCGATAATGGACAACAAAGAGACATTTTGCATTTTACTGCAGCATCCTAGTCCCAGAAAAGATTCAGAAGGACGGGAGAGAGTAAAGTAGGAATTAGGATGAAAGTGAGCATAAAGGGCCGAATTTTCAATTTTTTAAAGTTTGAGGATTCAGTTTTTACAATTGAAGTTTGATAATTTTTCTTTAGTTCAAGAACTTTCATCAGAAACTTTAGTTCTTACCTAAAAGAAATCAAGTTCTCTTGAGGTTCATATGGATAAATGGGTTGTTCAAACTAGGAGACATTAGGAAATGAAGATAGTCTGGGTTAGCAAACATGGATTACATGGATCAAATCAAACTATCATGTAGACATGTAGTACTCAGCTAGATAAATCTTCGGCTCTTTTTTCATATGGAATTAGAGAAGATCAGACTAGGCTACTCACAGAATAGTACCAAGATCTCTTCAAGTATTATAATTGGGAAGAGTTTTAAATGGAGAACATGAAACACTGTATGTCATAGTACGGTCTCTTGGTTTAAAAGACAGTATCATGATAGCAGCAAAATGAATTTTGATGGCCAAAGTTACTTTCTCCATTTTATAAAACGCTTCATTATCACCATGCTTAGCTTCATTGTCTAGATTTTTTCTTGAACAAATATAAAATGGAGGTGTAACCGATAGAAATGCTTTTATTTTGGGAATTAGTAGTTGTAATGCGTATGCCACTATGCTTTTTATGATTGACCTCTCATTTGTTTTGTTTTGTTCTCTTTTTCAGGAAAGGAGTTTTCTTCTTAAAACACTGGGAGTGGAGTCACCTTCCCTTAACCCTAGTGTTAATCCTTCACAACCACCACCTTGCAAAAGAGCCCTTCTCCAAAGTCTATAAAACCTATCTAATCATCCCAAATACTGAATCTGCATGGTCTAGGTTCAAAATTCAGTTTCTTTTTTTTTTTCTTTAAATTAAATTCCATTGGTTTGCAGCCATTCCGGCCTAAAATTTTTCATAGTGGCATGTTGATATCTGCATTCCATGACTCGTGTCTAGAATGTTATGGATCATTCGGACACATCGGGACACATATAACCTCGTGTTCCACATTCTTTTTTTCTTCTCTCCCTAGGTGGGGTTTTCTCTAATAGTAACATCCGAACCAGTGTGCTTTGGTGTGTCATTTTTTTTTCACCTTTCCAGTTTCTTGCATATGTGATTTTGGTGTCCCAGTTTTTGTAGCTTGATTTCCCACATGTATATAACGTCTAGATACAATTTGTAGACATTCTATTCAAAGAGTAAGCATGCTTTGGCCGCATTACTTACTCCCCTCCAACAAAAAGTGATTGAGGGAAGCAAAAAAACAAAAAACTGAAAAAAAAACTGATGATAACAGGTAGAGGATAACCAGTGGAATGGTTTCCTATATACTTTTTTTTTATTTTTGGTGTGCAGAGGTATAGAATCAGCATTTTTTTTTTCTTTTTGTTCCTTACCTGATTTATGATGTAACAAACATAAATATGATTTGAATGGAATGTGTTTTGTTGTTGGTGTGCACTCATCCTTGTCTACCTTGGTTTCTCTTTCTCTAATGCACCTGGATTTCGAACAGAACAGCAACCACTTAAGTATGATAATACAGAAACCTGACTCTCTGATTATCTTTCTCAGTTAAACAGAAGAAAGTGCAGGAAGAAAACACTGAAATTGTAAGAGCTTTAAACTTCTGGAAAAACTTGATACATGAAATGAGAGTTGAAATATATTGGGTGGGGAGTTGGGATAAGACAAAGAGAAGATAATTGGAGAGAATTTTGTAAGCTTACCTGATGTAGAGAGGGCCCTGGCATGAGACTGAAAATTGAAGGGAAGTCAGGGAAGAAGAAGAAGGATGTGTGTTAAATTCAGTCAGTGGTGGACAAAGTATAAATATAATTATGACTAAAGTCAAAAAGTGGAAGGTTAAAGAGGAGGGAACTCACTACAAAATAAAGGGACACTTATTGCTATCAACTTTCTCGAGGAACAAGGCTAATTTTGAATTCTGTTTCCAGCAAAGTGGAATGATCATCAACCTCCCAACTTAACACCACTCAAAAATGGCCACAAAATTGACTTAAATGTTGATTTCTTTTTCTTTTTTTTGGAAGACTCGGAGTTTATCCTAATCTTCCATAGATTTAAGAAATTTTTTTAGTTTTGTAATTTAAAATATTTAATATTTTAAATTACAAAACTAATTACATAATGTATAAATAAGGAGACATTTAAATCTATTAATGATAGATGATAAATAAAGAGACGTTTAAATCTATTAATGATAGAGGATATATAAGGAAACATTTAAATCTATTACTGATAGATGATAGTAGTGATAAATTATATTAAATTTATTAGTGATAGATGATAGTGGTGACAAATTAAAATAATTTTATGTTAAAACTAAACCAAGAAAAAAAAATGCATTATGTCAAAGCAAATCAACAAGATTTGGCAGTATTCAATAACAAACAAAACTGAACACTAATACACACAACTGTTCCTACAAACATTTTTCTTTTCAGAAGTCTTGTTATATAGCACATAAAAAAGTAACATAGCATATCTAGATAAATAAAAACATATTTTTTTTGTTTCTTTCTACATTTGACTTTGTAGATTGAAGTGTAAATGCTCCCAAGGTCACTAACTCTAGATATCATTAGTGTATACATTCATATCCTCACCAGCTAGCTGTTTTCTTTTAAGTTCCAAAAAGAAAAAAGAAAAAAAAAGGTTCAAGGAGAGAACTTCACTGGTCCTCAACCCCGAAAAGCCTTGATTACAATAAAATAAAAACAAAAGGCATAGTCAAAACTTTGTTCATATATCTTCTAAACCGCTCTATAAAAATCTACATGATCCATGAATATTTCAGATTACCCTCCTCTAATTTAAGGACACCATTGAACCTTTGGTTACAATGTGGTGGTATTTCCTAGTTAGGTGGTCTTTCTCTTTCTTTGCAACTTTTGGAGCTTCCTCCATTTGAGGTAGATTTGATACGATAAACCTGAGAAGACCATTACAACGCAGCCCCACTGCTTGGATGATAGAGGATTTCCACTGAGTACAGAGGACACCACAATGCTGACAAATTTGCGAGTTGTTGTAATGGTGGTATTGGCAAGGGAACCGAATCGGCTAATTGTTAAGAAGATAAAGTTTTGGCCTACTGCTCCGCAGAGACAATACAGGAGAATGTCCCATGCTGCTTCAGGATGCTGCCTGCAGAATTCTATGGCATGATATCCAGTACCATGCGGCCATCCAAACATATAAATCATATTATATATAGTACCCCAGAGATTCATTCCCAACATTATGTCCCATGCACTCGTTTTTGGATACCTGCAGAGTTGATCATGAATAAATTCACCATTACAGTAATCATCATAATTGAATTTAAATTATTCAACAGCATAAAGCTTCTGTGTTGACTAATTTGCATTTATCCTCAATTTCGGGAAGGGAGTGTCATTAAAACATCAAATACTATCACAAGATAAATATCATGTTATAAAATGTACATCTTTAACACGATAAATTTGTATAAACTAAAAATGTACCAGAGCAAAATGAATACAACTCAACTGATATAAATCTTGTACTATTGAAATCATTGATAGGGTTAGGAGGTTCGATTTCCCCACCCCAAATATTATCAAAAAATCTATAATATACAAGAAAGAAAAGTTCTAACAAAAGAAAATTATAAAAATATGATTCTTACCTTGCTGAAATGGAATCCTGAGTGGCATTCGTGAATCCATCAAATGCGAGGTTCAGGAAGCAAAGTCCATATCCAAGGGGTGCATTTGGATGCGCCAACTTGCTGATAGTCTTTGAGCTAGTCTGGAATTAAACACAAACATAAATAAATAAATATTCTAAAGTAGAAATTGGAGACGTATTGATTAGCATCACTATTCCCCAACACATAAAGATAAAAAAACGAGAAGATTTGTAAAGGAAAAACCTTTAAGAGTGCAAATGTAGATACTCCTCCAGCAACCAGAAAAGTACACAGATATTCTGGAAATGTGTATTTAATACCATAAACTAGTGTACCCATCAGCATCACTGCATAAACAAAATACAAAGATTCAGATTCTGGAATATGTACGTAGATCATTAATTCCAAGTCTTGTATACTTTGTAATCTCTTTCCTTAAATTTTTATATACCATGGAATATTATATACTATTCTCATATTCCAGTGGAGTAAAACATAATTATTAAGAGGATCTCGTCTATGGACTGACCTGGAATCATTTTTGATGACTTTGCCAGGACCTGCAGAAAGACAACATAGTTCGTTAGCTAGTATAAAATATTCACTCGTTAATTCTGTTTTTTTAATTCTTCAACAGACAATAATCATCTAGACATTTTAGTCGGCACTCTTTGTTAATTTAGTAGTCATACACTCATCCTTAGCAGTGAGTATAGTCTACAAATACTTTCTCGTATCGATTCAGAGTCAATCATGGAAATCACAATTGATTAGATTTTAGAAAATTATAGAACCACAACATAAACAAAATGGCTAAACAATAAAATAAGTGGATAAATTGAAACATGCCTGAGCAGGATAACTTATATATTTCAAAGCTTCAATTCCCATAGCTGGTCCAATCGTGTTCGTAATACCAGCACTCCAGTATGCCCACCAAGGTGCACCACCAGTGCTACGACTGGACCAGAGCTTTATCACTGTTTATGATGCACAACCAGCTTAATTCTTTTAACCATTTTGTACACGGTATGACAATGGACGGTACAAAACAGAATAGATTTGGTAAAAGGTTGAGCTAAGAGAAACTCACTTATGTATGACCATATTAAACAGATGACATTTTGTGCTAGGTTAAGGAAGGAAAGGTGTTCAAATCTCTTCCCGTCTGAACCAAAGCGCTTCGTGGACCTAAAAAGAATCAAAAGATGACTTAGATCATCAAACTGGAATTGAATCCGTTAGTGAGCAAAGCAATAACAACAAGGATTTGCGCTCCTCCAGAGATTGACTTTTCCAAACAAAAAAAAAAGGTTCCTCAGGATCAAGTTCAATGAGAAAACAGTTGGCAGAACGATTACTAATCCTCAAATCATATTATTATCATAATATTAATAATAATAAAAACCCCATGTTATAGATGCTCACTCCCAAAATTTTCTTAAACACACGAGACCGATGCAAAAAGATAGGCTACCCACACTACTATTAATCCTCCAAAAAATGCAGAAATCTTAAAGGTAAGAATATAATGGCAAAGGAATTTGGCAGAAACAACATGAAGAATAAATGACAACATCTGATTCCACGGAATAGTTATCCAGATTTCCCTAGATGAAAGGCATTCAAAGTTGGCAAGTTTATCAAACAGAAGCAAGATATTTGATAACAAAAATTACAAAAGAGAAAGCCTAATATGAAAAATCTGAAAACAAAGTTTATGATGTATCAGAGTCGTCAGGAAGGTATCAACAACAACAGACATTTGATCCGTAGAAACTAATAATAATAAAAATAAATCATAACAAACGAAAATAGCTTACAGAGTCTCCTGAAGAACGCCTTGGTAAATATAAGCGGACCAAATCCCGGCGACGCAAAAGGCGAGCACGAGCACGCGGCGGAATCCGCTGCCATGAGCTTCCATTCTCAGCCCTTGATGTCGCCGGAGACAAATAGATCCAGCAATAAGAAATCGAAATTGTAGAAAAATGAGAGCGAAAAAATGAATTTAGGGTGGAAAAGAAACCGAATTGGAGAAGAAATTAACTGCCAGAGAGCCCTTTTACGAACGATGTAGAAGGTCGCAAACGACTGATATTGTAAGGTATTACACGTGGAAGATTTTTATTGGAGAGATGACTCAATATCCCGTCTCTGATTGGCTGAAACGACGCAATTTTTTTTAAACGGAACGGAAGGCCGAAGTAAAAGACAACGGCAAAAGATCGTCTTGGCGCCGTTAAGCTGCGTGGACTTCTAAATTCTAATGGCGCGTAATGGGCTTAACACATTACGGAAGAACATCACTACGACGTGTCTTTTACGATATCACGTTTTTATTTTAAGTTAACGACATGTCGTTTACATCCAAAAGGCCGAAACGGTGCGTTTCACCCGGTTTTGGGCTTGAGGTCAATAACTAATGTTTGTTTGTTTTCTTAAATATTATTTTGATTCCAATTTGTTTAATTTTGATGCTTAATATTAGTATTTAAACTTTCAATGAATCTTAAATTTAATTTATACCATTAATTTATTATAGATTTTTCATCGCTCTTTATTTTTATTAGCATTTAGATTATACTTTTTAAAAATATATTTACATATTGTATTTATTTACATACAAATTATAGTGATTATTTAACCAATTTCAATAAAAATTAATTAAAAAAGACTAAATTTAAGATTTACTAGAAGTACAACTACTATAATGGATATCTGAAAATACAAGAACTAAAATTGAACAATTTATAAATAAAGAGATCAAATTAATACTTTAACCTTTTTTTCCTTCTTTTACACCCATTGAATGTTCCATTTTTGTTTTAAATTTTAATAACAAATTAAGCATAATTCAATTTAGACTATCAATCTTCAATTCTAAAATTTGATTTGTAGGACTATAGATGGAGAGGGAGAATAGCTCAATGGAGCCCAAAAAAAAAAAAGAAAAAAAAAAAGAAAAGAGTGTAGCATATATATTTAACTTTTTTCTTAATGACAATAAAGCTATCATTGTCAAAAATTGCATGATCTATGTATTGTGTATTTATGATATAGAAGAAAGTCAATAAAGCAAATATAATGTCATTTTTGGCATGGTCACAAAAAGTTTAATAATATCACTTTATATTAGGTCAAAAACACATGAACTATGATAATCTTTATATCTCAACAAATTTTATTTGCCGACACTTTAATTAGAAAGAGACTAATAACCTATTGTTAAAAGTCGTGTACGAAACCAAGTACAATCTATAAATAAGTCAGAAGTAAAGCAAATTTTTCATGTTGGAATCTCGTGAGTAAGAGTTTTCGAAGAGTCCATATGATAAAGAACACTTGATCCAAACTCTCTTATGATTAAGTAAATATTTACGAAGATATGTAAAAAATAAAGGGAATACAATACAAAGTTATTTTACATAATTGATTTATCATCTCTGTCCCATGAAAAGCCTCTACACAATTCTAGAGTTAAATATGTCATCCCAATTGGGAAGAGAATTGGAGTCTCTAAGCAAAGTTCAATTCCTTCTCAAGAGCATTGGCCGTCTTGAGTTTAGTTGTCATGGGTCTCTAACCTATGCAATTAGTACATCTTTTTTAGGACAAACGTGGTAGTAGCAGAAAATTGATGGTTGGTTTTGTTATGTTATATGTTTTATATTTTGTTTCTCATTTTTAAAGAAACAATCGTGTTTGATAGTCGTTTTCATTTTTTATTTATAGATTTTAAAAGATGGATTAAATTCGAAAACCTAATATTTATTCATTAATAAAATGATATTATAGGCCATGAAAGGATTATACGTGGAAGCAAGTAGAATAAACAAGATAATAAATTGAATAACAACCCTATAATTAAATAACTTTATCATAAAAATCCTATTTCGGTTTTGTTTTTATATTTACAAAAATGGTACTATTATGACGGTGGTGGTCGTTTTAGTAGTGGTGTGATCTTCTTACCCATGAATAACTCCACAATCAAGGTTCGAGTCCTATTTAAAATAGAAACGTTATACCTTTATTGTTGTTAAGTTAAGCTCACTTTTAATATTAAAAATTTTGTTAAGAAAAATAAGAAATAGGAAGAATCACTTGTAATAGAGAAACTTTCATTAGAAAATATAAATAGAATTTATCTTAATTAATTAATTTCTTTTTCTTTTTTACAAATGAGAAACATATGATATATTTGGAGTTTAAGTAATTAAAATGGTTTTTTTTAAGGTTTGTTTTTTTATTATAAAATATTCTACATATGTCTAAGAATTTATTCTTGATCGAGAGACTAAAGAAATTCTAAGCTATTTAGTATTTATGTTGCCATTATTCTACTTTAAGAGGAATAACATCCTTTTCATGAAGTGAACTTTTCAATACCTTTTTTAGTTATGTAATATACTATATGTCGTTACATCTTAACTATTCATTTCATAAGTATCAAATTAGTGTTAAAAACCTTTAAATTAATTGGGTATTTAATTTTCTATATCTAAAATTATTATATAAATGCCTTACCTACCTTAATTAGCTTATTTTCAAATACAAAAAGTTCTTTAACTTTAATCTTTCTTTTATCTATATTTTCTCATATGTTGCCACCTTTGCTCTTTTAAGAACAATTGACTATTTTTTTTTTATAAAAAAAAGTATTGTGATAAAAGCCAATAAGATCTCTATCGATTTTCATAATGGGTATGGTATTGTTCATTTTGAACGTAATTTTTATGGTTTTTCTTTTGGTACTACCCAAAAGATCTCATATCAGTAAAGATAATATCCAATGCTTTTATACCCACTATCACTTCCTTTCTTAACCAATGCAAGACTTTAGTGTGTATAATGGTTTGAATTCAAAAACATTTTCATTGGGCTATTATATTCTGAAAGGAGTTAAGCGAAAAGAGATATGTTGCACCTATAGTAGTTGATATATAGAAATACATTATGAACTACAAAACACTTGTAAAAAAACACATACTTAATTATTGTTGTACTGTTTGTTGTACCGAGAGTTAATAACAGAAAGAACAACTACGGAAGCACATAAAAGTACATAGAACATATCAAACTTTGGTAACTAAGTTAGATGACACAACATCTACATCTGGAGGATCACTCCCCTTTAATCAATGACCACTTGCAATCCTAGCTTCAAGTATCCTTGAATAGCTGATCGATCTCTTATATATGTTCAAAATGTTGTATCGTCACACATTAGTTTTCGAAAGTGCATTCTGAATGTTTACCACTCTTCATAATATATTTTCCAATAATGGAAAATCACACAAAAATTTTATATTATGTCAATCACCATGCAACTATATATATAATAATCTGAACAAAAATGAACCTACTACTCCAAACGTGGGATATCATAACAAACACCCAAACAATCTTAACAACTAAATCTCAACCAAATTAAATTAATTTTTAAAAAAATAAAGGAAGCGGGGTCTCATAGCTAACAACCTGAATTTTATGGTGTAGTGTTGAACTTTTTTGGTTGAAATCTCTCTATTTTTTTTGCTCCTACAAGATTAGAAAACAATATAGCACATAAAATTTATCTCAAGAAACATAGGAGCGAAACGTCGTTAATTTGATCTAGTTGACACCAAGAGTTCCCCCAAACACTTCAATCTAAGGAAGGGTTATTAAAACTCTTACCTAGATGAAGTTGTTCAGGGAAACTCTAGGAGGCAAAAGATCTTTGTATTGTAAATTAAACAAATCTCCACTTAATTTCTCTCTTCCACACCAAATGCTCTATTGCATACATCCTTTGCATTTGGTATTTATAGGAGAATGGATAAGCTCCATTTTTGGATATGCTTTCATATATAATTCAATTCATTGATCAATAAATATTGGTGAAGAATCAAAGGGAGCTAAAGCCACAAAAAAGTAAATTGATAGGAACCTAGACGAATTGTTGGGTTGAATTAGAGGTAGCACAAAGGGAATAATATTGTATATGGACTTGGACACTCATTGATCTTGTGGTAATATATATGCCATATGCCATATCTTATAGGCTGTCTAAAGAGAGATCTCTTAGATGCATAAGAAGCTAAAGAGAAGATATGGAAATGCCAATTTGATATAACATATTCACAAGCCAACAACCACTTATTTATGTGACAATACTTGAATGAATCTCATCACTTTAATCATATACAAAAAAAAAAAAAAAAAAAAGTTGTTAAATTATTGTAAATTTGGTTCTGAAATTTAGTTTTTATAATTTTAAATTAACGTTTAGTTTCCTATGGTTTGATAAAGTTTTCATTAATATTGTTATGATGAATGTTATATGTTTAGCATATTACTGATTATTGAGTTAGTCTATGGTAGCACTGTCAACTGTGAGTGAACTATTGTACCCTGAGTCAAGCAATCCAATCTCTTATCTAGGTCTAAGACTCTCCAGATGTAGATGTGATGTCATCGAACTGGATTACCCAAAGTTCTGTGTGTTTGTGATCTATTACTTTATGTGTTTTGTATGTTGTTTCTCTAGTAATACTCACTCTCAGCTCAACATATGATGCAACTATAACGAAATGTGTACTTTCTCAAATATTATATTTATGATGTTTAATTTTATCAAACTAGCTATAAGGAACTAATTTTAACTTTTAAGTCCCTAAGGACTGAACTTAAATTTTCTACGAACTATAGGAGTTAAATTTACAATTTAATCTAATTAATTAATTTTTTCAAAATGGTAAGGAAGAATTTTTTTTGAGATGCATCAAGATAGATGCATTTCTAAATCATGCACACTTAAGTGTTTTTCCTATCTAATATCTCATTCTATTCCCCCTTCCACGCTCTCTACAGATTCTAAGAGCATCTAGAAATGTATTGGAAGATAATTTGAACATTTTGCATAAAAATAATTGTCTTTGATAGCATTTTTAGAGATAATAACTAAAGTGTATAACAACATTCTAAAAAAACAACAAAAATAGTAAAAAATAGTAAAACTTATCCATGATATAGATAGACTTCTATTAAACAACCTCTTAAAATTGAAAGTAGGTTTTCTGCCTGAATATATAATATATCAATACTCAACAAGATTTAACCAAATCGTACTGAGTAAACTGAAATCCTAAGAAATAAACATCAAACTAAAACCAAGTCCAAATTCAACTTTTCAAATCAGACTCAATTGAGAATTTTCATTCCTTTTTATTAACATGAGAAGAGTATAGAGTCGAACATTCAAAGAAAGAAATCAATGTTTTCGGTTTTTCATATCCTCTAACTAGAAACACTTTAAATATGAGTGAGTCAACTTTAATGGTGTGTTTGATTATATTTTCAATCATTTTATTTAGAAAATAAGTTACTTTTTTTAAAAAATTGAAATGTTCGAAAGCTTCTTAAAATAGATTTTCAAATATATTTTAGTCAAAAGAGTTTAAATAAAAACGAGTTTATTGAAAAATGTTTTTTTCTTTTAACTAAATTTCTTTTTGGTATTTCCAATTTGAGAGTAAAGAAAAAGGTAGGAAAAGTTATAAAATTTTAGTTTTGAAAGACTGCTTTTAAAATTATTAGGATTAGTAGATCTTGATTGTTATTTCACATGTAGAGTTTTCCTTTAATAATTTTGTTGTTTGTTTTAGGGTCCGTTTGGTAACGTTCATGTTCTCTGTTTTTTGTTTATGTTTTTATTTTTTCAGAAACGGAGGTATTTGGTAACGTTTCCTGTTTCTCGTTCTAAAAAAAATAGAAACGTTTCTCATTTTATAAAAAATTATTGGGAACAAAAAAAGTAGTTTCTACTGTTCCCGTTTCTCAATTATTTCTATTGGTTTTATTTTCCTTTTCTCAAATTCTTTTTATTTGTTTCATTTTCCTTTTTTTCAATTCTTTTTCTATTTCATTTTCCTATCGTGATTTTCTTTTTCTTCCTCTTATTTCCATCTTCTTCCCCAAATAACCACTCTCCACGTGGTTTCCTTTTTCTTCCTCTTATCTCCATCGTTTTTCCCAAATAACCATCCTCTTCCTCTCATCGTCTTCACTGTCTTCCTCTTCGTCTCTCATCACCTTCCTTTACACGGCACCCTTCCTATTCGTTGGATATGCGTGAATTGTGTTTTCATTGTGGGTTTTCGCCGAATTTGTGGGTTTTTGCCAGATTTGTGTTTTAGCCATGAATTTTTGTCTTCCTCTTTTCCCTGGGTTTCAGTCCTCCTTTTCGTCGTGATTTTTGTCGTGAGTTTTTGTCTTCCTAGCTCTGTCCTTCAGATCCCAATCTTCATCTTGTTATCCATAAGATTACAAGAAGACCTTCCAATCTAAGTTTGATAAAAAAAAAATTTAATGTTTAATGGAGGACATATATTTTTGTTTGATGTTTAATTGAATTAAATGTAAATAAAATTAAAAAAATATATCTAAAAAATATCAAGAAACAAGAAACAGTTTTCAAACACATTTTATGTTTCTGTTTCTTTTTTCAAGAAACAAGAAACAGAAATAGTTATCAAACGCAATTTTGTTTCTTGATCTAAAAAAGAAAGGAACAGGAAACGAGGAACGTAGAACAAGAAATAGATAACAAAAACGTTACCAAACGGGCCCTTAGTCTCCAAATTATTTTCTTACTTATGTCTATAATAAGCAAACAATAATCCAATTAAATTAAATTGACCAATCCAACTAGAACCCAAAACATCAATTAACGATCGGAATCCACAGATTTAGTTGATTTTAACTAAACAATTTAAGTAGATAAAAATATAGTTATTTTGTACAAAATCTTGGTATAAATTCGATTTCAAGTGGGCCTTTTTTTCTTGTTTTTTTTCTTTTTTTATGATGGAGTCGTAAGAACGGAATTCATAGAGAGAAAAATATTCAAAGTTGATGAAGAAAAACAAAAAGATAAAGATAGAGGTTTGTGTGTTGTCCACTTCAAACCATTAATTTGGTACATTATTCAGACCAAGTTCGTCTCCATAATGTATTATCCTTATGCTCCAAATAGTTTTCATATGAAAATAACAAGTTCAAAAAGAACATTGAATTATATAAATATGTATACATAAAAATGTAGGCCCTTCTATGGGTTTGTGACTATATATGAAATTGTTTGTTGATCATAGAGAAAGTCAGGTGCCCACTAGAGTTCCCTTGAGCACTTCATTAAGAAATTTCTAAAGTTTCAAACATTTGTTAAGTTCTACTGAAGTGTTTGGGGGAACTCTGGGTGACATATGACATATTTGCAACACATCAGCTTCTTCTATTATTCATTTTTCTTTTCATATGATCAAAACATTGCATGTGTACTCTTTGTTTTAGAAAAAAAAAATGATACTCAATTTATACACTCAATTAAAAGGATCCAAAGTCTACATCTTCACACTCTCCGGCTGTAAAAAGAGCTTAGTGTGGTGTTCTCAAAAGTGTCCTTTTAATGAGTAATTACAACCATACCAACAATAATTATGTATAAAAAACTAAGCAGTTAATTTATATGATATATGTATCCAAATTTTTATGCATTAATTGCGTTCATTTTTACCATACTTCCAATGAGTATACTTGTAGTGTAAAACATAAATAAAACAATCTTTTTACGAAGATCAAAGATATTTGATAGCATTTAATTTTAATTTTTTTTTAGTGTAAAGCGTAAATAAAATAATCTTTTTACGAAGATCAATGCATTTAATTTTAATTTTTTTTTTATTATTAAGAAAATAAAATTTTCAAGCACAATAATATGTTTGTGATAAATCAAAATTTTGTTATAGTTTATGGTTTATTGTTTAATTTTTTTTTTTTGTACATTAACAATTTTATTATTTTTATATTAAATTTTCTTTGCTGAAAATAGAAAATACTATTTTCTAATTCATTTTATAAAATCAATTTTCAAAAATAAAATTTAAAAAGTCATTGAAAATCTAGAAATCTTAAAAAATAAAAGGACTAAAATTGTAATTAATGATAGGTTATAATAGTTCATTAAGCGCCGGCTAACAACACAACGACGGAGGGCGGCGCCGGACGCCATTACCGGCCTAATGCTCTGGTCGGTAGTGAAACAGGCAATGCGCCTCTGTCGGTGGCCAACGGCGTCCTTTTTGCCGGCGTCGAATGGTCTGATATACACTATGGGCATGAAAAATGGAGATAATCCGACCCTACGAATTACTGTGTACGGAGGACTTGCTGTGAGTAATGGATGTTTCTATTTAAGGCTCCGATACAAAATTGCTTTGTCGACGTTCCGTTCTGCTTGGAATGAACTGCTGGTACTTTCCTCTTTCCTTTCTGTGTATAGTATCATGATTTAGCTCAAACAATTATGTTTTTTCAATCCATTTCCCCCCACCAAAACAATACAAATATTATCTTCTTAATCTTTGATTTTGGTACCAAGAAATGCGTTTACAATTAGCAAAAGTACAAACACTTGAGCTGGAAATGGCTGCTTCCTCTTGCAATATAATATATAATAATGCTTATGAAGACAAAAAGATGGATTAGGTGTAACAAATCGCAATAAAGTTATAAACCACAAGTTGAAGGAGTCACCTGGCTTCCAAGGTAAAGTTCTCATCTCTCTCACTTTCAGTCAACCTCAACCGACAAAGAAAAACTCAAAATCTTGCAGTTCTTTCAATACCATTATGGTAATTTATGCTACACCTTCTTTGGTCCCTCTGAGTTTGTTTGACATTGACAAATTAGCTATTTTGTTCAAAATCCTATAGACTAATAGTTTCTGAGATTTTCTTGAGATTTCACTGTGCCATATTTTTAAAAATAGCAATCATTTGTAAAGCCAGCGAGATTAAGAGACAAAGTTGCGGATCCATCGTAGTGAGTTTGGTCAAACACCAGGGGCTGGTCGCTGGGGAGAGAGTTTAGTTGACTTTTTCTGCACAGTGTGATGAGGGAAAGTCAGAGTGAAGTGCGGCAGGGCAACTGGAGTTCAATTTTATATTGTGGGTTGGGTAGCACATGATTAAGATTTCTTTAATCTCTTCTTTTGAGTTTTGTTTTGACTGTTGGAAATGCCTTGAGATTGCTTCACTCACTCTGGAGTTCCTTCTTTATTTCTTTTCAGATCTCTGATTCTGTTCCGAACAATCACTGCCTTTTCCTTTTCTTTTTCAACAAGCTCAAAGTGTTTTCTTCTTCATGCAAAAGTAATAACAGAAAGCACATGCAATTTTGTTCCTTGCTTTTTCTTTTTCGTATCTTCGATCCATTTCATCAGTTTCTGTTTGATTAGAAACGAAAAGCTTTATCTTTTGCATGCTTTTGTTATGAGGTTTGCAGCACAGTTTTGAGTTTCAGTTTCAAGAACATGAAGACTTCCAGGGTTTCTTTCTCTTTTTGGTTTCCTGCTTTCGTTTTTGCTGTTATCTTTCCAGTTTCAACAGGGCAACTTCCTCCAAGCGAAATCAGGATTCTGTTTGAGATTCAAAAACTTCTGGAGTATCCTGTTGCTTTTCAGGGATGGTCAAACTGGACCAACTTCTGCTATTTACCTCCTTCTCCGTCACTCAAAATTGTCTGTTCTGGTAATCACATAACAGAATTAACTGTCATTGGAAACAAAAGCTCTCCTTCCAAGGCCCCAAAATCAGTTTCAGTGAGTTCCATCCCTTCTCCGCAGACTCTTTCAAATAGTTTTTCCATTGGTTCCTTCTTCACTGTTCTCACCAAGCTTTCAAACCTGAGAGTCTTGTCATTAGTGTCTTTGGGATTGTGGGGTCCTTTCCCTTCCAAAGTTAACAGGCTCTCGTCTTTGGAAGTGCTTAACATAAGCTCAAATTTTATCTGTGGAGGCATCCCTACAACAATCTCAAAACTTCAAAGTCTCAAGAGCCTTGTTTTGGCTGACAATTTGCTAAATGGAAGTGTTCCAGATCTCAGAGGCCTTGCAGTTCTTGAAGAGCTGAATTTAGGACAGAATCAACTAGGACAAAAGGTTCCTTCTCTGGGAGGAAATCTTATGATTGTTATACTGAGGAAAAACTTGTTCAGATCTGAAATTCCCTCAAGAATCTTGCAACTCAATAAGCTTCAGTTATTCGATATCTCCTATAATAAGTTTCTTGGGCCAATCCATGCCTCTCTCTTCTCTCTACCTGCAGTTCAGTATCTCAACCTAGCTTATAACCAATTAAGTGGAGCGCTCTCTGTTAATACAACTTGCAATAGAAACCTTAAGTTTGTAGACATTTCACACAACCTTTTGATAGGAAAATTACCGTCTTGCATCAGACCAAATTCGTCATATCGCACTGTAAATATTTCTTGGAACTGCTTGTCAAGTGGAAGCTCGAAGGATCAGCATACTTATTCCTACTGCCATAAGGAGGCAATGGCCGTGAAGCCTCCCGGTGACGTACAGAAACAGAAAATTAGCAGCAAACTGGGTCTCATGCTCGCTGTCATTGGAGGCGCTGTCGGAATTTCAGGTGTTGTTCTGTTATTAGTTTATGCAATCATTCGAAACAGAAGAAGAAGAAGATTTGGAGAGACCAAATATGAGAAATCTACAGCTGATAAACTCTCTGTTCGTGGCTCTCCACTTCCTAACAGTAAGCCAATATTCTTCCCATTTTAGTTCTTTTTCATCCATAGTCAAATTATGATCTTCTTCATGTTAACTCGATTCTACACAGGACATGTACCCCAAACAAGGCTACCAGCACTTGGGTTGCCGCCATATCGGGTCTTCACATTGGAAGAGATCGAAGACATCACAAAAAACTTCGACCCGTCAAACATGGCCGCCAAAGAACCCCAAGCAAAGGTGAGGAATTGGTTCAAACTTCGACATGGTGAAGATCTCGAGAAGAAGTAATTTCAATAAAAGTCTTATGTTCAATTCTTGCAGACGTATAAAGGGTGGCTGCCAGATGGTTCAGTGGTCCTGATCAAGTGCTTTAAACTAAAGCAAAAACTTGTACCTCAAGCCTTAGCTCGACACATGGAAGAACTGCCAAATATGAGACATCGCCATTTGGTCAGTGTTCTTGGACACTGCACTTTCACTCATCAAGATCAATTAAACCCAGCTACCACTGTCTTCGTTGTTAATGAATACATATCCAACGGCTCATTAAAGGATTGTCTTACAGGTAATGAAACAAACCCATCTCCATTAATTTGGCTTCAAAGTTTAAACTCAAAAAGCCTCATCTTGTTATAATATTATGTTATATCGCATATACAGATTGGAAAAGAAAGGATGCTCTGAAATGGCCACAGAGAATGGGAATAACCATCGGGATTGCTAGGGGAATACAGCATTTGCATACTGGAATGGCATCCGGCATCTTTGGAAACGATATCAAGATCGATAGCATTTTGTTGGATGAGACGCTGTCTGCAAAAATAAGCAATTACAACATTCTCATGCCGCTAGAGGTCGATCAAGATTTTATTTATACTTTGATCAACTGCTACTTTCATCAATCAAATTCTAAGAGAATTGTTGTTTTCAAATTTTACAGAATGCAGAGACCGGGTTGAATGTGACAAAAAGGTACCATCTTTATTTAAAATTATCTTTTATACAACAGTCCAATAACCTAATTCGATACTAAATACAGAAACGAGAATCCAGAGAAGGAAGATATCTTTCAATTTGGCGCTATTTTGCTGCAAGTCATCAATGGTAGACCGATTACAGAGACGAGTGAACTGGATGATCTGAAGAGTGAGGTATCATCTCATAGATTAACATTATTAGTATGCAATTTTGTAGAGCGTACAACATAAAGCAAAGATTCATTCACATTCTAATGGCTTCTATATACAATTCATTATGGCAGTTTGAAGGTGGCTTGGCAGAAGTACTGAAATTACGGGGAGTTATCGATCCTTCGATTCAGGGATCTTTTGCATTTGATTCACTGAAAACCACAATTCAAATTGCCATAAATTGTCTCAGCAAAGATCCAAACAAGCGACCTTCAATTGAAGATGTACTCTGGAATTTGCAATATTCAATGCAAGTTCAAGAAGGATGGACTAGTAGTGGAAACCTCGGAACTTTCATATAGATGAAAATTAGTCCATAATGGTTGGGAATAAATGTAACAAAAGTTTACAAATATACAGCTCTAACCTGTCTGAACATTTTATAAATTTCAAAAGCCCTTGTACAAGTTGTGGCAGTAAAGTTTCAAATGAAAAATCACAACCATCACTTCAACATTACCGCTCCTTAAGCGTCCATAATTTCATCATGGTTTGGCTAATAAGCACTCGTCATAGAAGTTCCCAATTTAATTGATAAATATGGATTTACATCGATCAAAGGCCAGAATTAATGGGGAGAAGAAAACTTACTAGAGAAAGATATGCCAAAAATACAAGCAGATAGTCGAATTGAAATAGACCAAAGTCGTTCATCTTTATAAACCAAGCAAGCATATCACATAATACGCAAATTACACAATAAATCGGTTTTCTTCCCAGGTACAATATCAAGCAAACAAGCCACTCGACTATCTTTTTTGTTCACCTACAATCATTTTGTGGCTAATCAGCAGTCCAACTCTGTTCCACGATCTCACGTACTCTCCTGTTGTATTCACGCTTGTTCTCACTAAACATCCTAGCAGCTTCAGAATTGGCAGGAGAGTTCGGATTGGGGTCGCACAGCAATGACTACAAGGGAAAAACATTAAAGGGATTAAGATAGGAAAACAAATAAGTGAGTTTGAAAATAAATCAATAAGAAGTGCACGAGTAGCCCATTTAACACTTTGAATTCCAAAAGTATGAGCAAGCCATTCTCCGTAATATAACAAACTAATCGGCAGATAAGACATTATCTCCAAACCTAACTTCGTTTTCCCCTCTTCCAGGACTTGCCATGTTGAATTATATCAGGATGTATGATTATCATAAAAAAAAAATATATAGATCAACGACACTGGCTACAATTTCTTAAGCCAAATTCCAATCTGATAATCAGGCAAGATAGTTCCAGTCTGGTATAACTGGTCTTATCAATAGATAAATAAATAAATAAAATAATGAAAAAAAAAAAACCAAAACTGTCATGTGCGATGAATTCAGAGATCAAAATTCAAGAACTAGAAGAACAAGGGCTTTTCTGGCATGGGTCAGTGGTGACGACAAGTGTACAACCAAGTAGATGCAGCCAGTTCCATAAATATAGGACGATAAGCGTTCTGAGGATACGAGAACCATATGCGATCTACTTCCAGGATATAGGGCATAGTACAGGAGCCGTCACATTTCTCTCTTTTTTTTTTCTTTTTAAACTTAGTGGCATTTTTAATGACAATACGATTACATGCTTTTCATTTGTATCCATATAATGCTGCACGGAGCTATAAATCATACAGCAATAAAAATTTCAGTCTTCACATATATCAAGGCCAAACGTTAGATGGTACCTGAATAGAGGTAAGTATAGCCGCTACATCATAGATTGGGCTCCACTGATTTTGCAGAATATCCAAGCAAATGCTTCCATCAGCATAAACTGAAAGTGATAGGAAAACGCAAATGAGGGGAAAAAATGTAGGAACATGTACAGTAGAAAGAAAATAATAAAATTGTCACAAATTACATTGTAACCTACAAACATTTACTTTGTCACTTTTAACAAGATAGATATACTCTCTCTCTTGCCCTTCACTCGTTAAAATCATCCAGGCCCAAGCCACAAAATACCAAGCATATCAAACATAGCATGCCAGGTTCATATAAAGGTTTAATGAAGCAGACACAGTATGTTGGCAGATGCCAGAAAGTAGCTGGACAAATAACCTACAGGAAAACTAGGCATCTTCTTGAACCCAGTGCCAGTGGAGATCACAAAAATCCCTTAGATTGACATAGAATGAACCACATAAGGCAAAAAATTCTTGAGATTGTGGACTTACTATTAGGGTGGAACATTCTAGACACAAAGCGGACTGTTGGTGGCTTATTTGGATAGTCCTCGGTGAACTGAAGAGTCAGCTTAAACGTCCCTGGTCAACTCAAAAAAAGATTAGCCAAAATGCAATTCATAAGCTACAGGGGAAATTTATACATAAAAAATAGTTACGAAAAATTAGCACAATCGGATGCAAAATTAAGTGATTCTCAGAAATTAAACAAGATGCTAGTACCCATTTCACGGTTTAGAAAAGAACATCAAACTACACAGATTCACCAGAATAACATCCCATATCTTGCACCAAGAGAGACAAAAGCAACTTGACATTTGGAATTCAAAGTCCCAGAAAACCATATGCAAAATTTTACAAAGCTATAACTGTTCTAGACTTCTTCACCAGAAAGTACAACGCTCATCCATATCCAAATAACAAAATAACTTATATAGAAGACCATGAACATGTAATACAAAATATCATGCAAATCAGAACCAGATAATTTTAAGATTGACAAATCAATTAAACTGTATAGAGAAAATAGCTATGCAGCCAACATATATATATATATATCTACATAATTGAGATATGTGAAAAAATATATATGTTTTATACTAGAGGAAAAAAAGTATCGTCATCAGTTATATTTTGGACAGAAACAAAATGAAATCATCAAACAAGAAATGAGTAAATCATTGGAAAACCTTATCCCTAATACAACGATGTCTTCTTAACAAGTCACTTAGGCCAAGAAACACAGAAATTGAGAATACCTCCATCCCAAGGTGTATCATCTGGGCTGCAAAAGCCAACCAAAAAAAATGTCAAAGACCACAGCATCAGTAGCCACAAAGGCAATTGCCATATAAAAATTCTGATAAGAAGAAAGACGAAGTTCATGATTTATTTTCCCAGCTTACCCAAATATAACAGCATTCCATAGCATGATATTATTGTCTTGGGGAGCACCACTGATGCCAGCAGGTGGATCTTGTTGCAACCTCTTGAAGTCCCTCATCAGTCTCTTCCTTGCAGGAGTAGACATCCTCACCGGCTGAAAAAACAGTAATCTAAACGTCATTTGTCAAAGAAAAGCATTATGGCCGACGCAGAAAAAATAACGTGCTCAATTGGAGCATGACGAAGTGCCGTTGAATAAGGATACAAAAGATCAAAATTCAACCAAACAGAAGTTCGATAAACAGCATGAAACAACTCAACCAAATGAGAAGGAAGCGGCTCTATCTTTCATGATATCATCATAACGAAAAAGAACGACAGAGCATTTCAAGGGCGATTTTTAAGTAAATCAAAATATATATACAAGCAGCTTTGAAATGAAAATCCAGAGCAGAGGTCCACATGAACCTCAAGTATGGAGAAGAAAGAGATAACATCTAATTCCATTTACAGGATTAACAATAACACAGAGTCACCTCCTTGCAAACATAATTCAATCCAAAAAACAAACCACTCGCAACCACAAACCCACATGCCTTAACAAAACTAAAACGCCAGTTCGTCGCACATCAATAAATCCTTTCCTTTACCTTAAACGTAAACAAAACCCTAGATCTCTGCTCTAAACTGCAGCTCAGAAACGCAGAGCAGAATTCCTAAACAAATTAGGGCGAAGAAGCTTCTAAGACCTCGGTACCAGCACATGCACATCCACGTCAATTACATCGAAAAAAATACACCAGGACACAGTGATCGAAGAATCGGAACCAAAAGTATAAAATATAAAAAACTAGCAAATAAGACAAGAACTGAAAGAATTGAATGATTGATTGAGATCTCCTTACCCGTAACCTAGCACGGCGAGCTGAGAAGTGAAGCTGATCTCGATGGATTGAGAAATGAAAAGAATCCGGATTCCTTTGCGTGCAGGATTAATGAGAAGTGGTGGTCGAGAAGAGATCTCCACCGGTGTCCAAAAACACGATAAGAGGAGAGAAGAAAGTTCGAAGAAGATATCCCAAATCTTGTTTATATTTTACATTCAAATAAACTTTGCTTACAAAATAATAAAGAAAGAAAGGAAAATGAATTAGCACGTGCCAATCTGCAGTGCTTACGCAATTTTGTAGTTTTTCTTGTCCTTCTTAATTTTGTAGAATATTAACGGGACGCCGCTTTGGCTAATGGCTTAGCTGCTCCCATCATTAATATATCACTATCTACTCTTAAGTTTTTTTTCTTCTTTTTTTAATAAATACCAAATTATAGCGTAAACTAAGAGGTTCAGGTTCGGTTTCAAGCTGAAACCACACCAAACTGCAAAATGTACAAAAAAAAAAATCGAATAGCATGTTTTTGTCAAACAGAATTCAAGTTGAAATATATTTGGTTCGGTTTAATTCCTAGAGAATTTCAGGTCATCGAACATCGAATTCAATAAAATTTGTCTTTTTGTTTTAAATTTCGAACAATATCGGGCCATCAAAACACTGAGTTATCTAAAAAATTTCTTTCTATTTTAGATCTAAGTGAATCTTGGATCAACATATTTAACGACTTTTAGAAACAAAACATTTATGGAAATTTCTTTAAATTCTTTTAAAATGAAGCGATTTAGTTCGGTTTTAGAATCGATTTAAAACATTAAACCAAATCGAACCACATAAGAAGCAGTTTCATCATAACATAAATCGCATGTAATCGGTTTCGATTTGTCAAATCGATTCGTTTTATAAAATAGCATAAATTAATAATTATGTTAAAATTGAGATATCGATGAAAGTTAAGGATTTACGTTGATATAGTAAAACCATTAGTTCATATAATTTTCGATGTTGAAGTTTAAATTGATACATTTATTAAGTTTTAATTGACGACTTTCAATAAATTGATATTTGTTTTTTTTTTTTATCTTTTTTCAAGTGTTTTCTTTATTATTGATGTCAAATTAATGATATGATTTATTTCTCATTTGATTGGTCATCGTACTTTTTACGCAATTGTCGCTTTTGTATAATATATTATTCTTCTGTCGGCTTTTCTAACACCTTATCTCATGATGAGCTGTTTGATTTTTTTTTTTTTTTCCTTTTTCACTTTAAAATTTGAACGGGACATTTCTTTCTTTTGAGGAAAAAAGTAAAAGTGATTTATTCATTTGGATGATTTATTCATTTGGATGATTGGATGGTAAATGTCTTTTGAAATTATAGAAATTCAAAGTGAATTTCCTTGTACACTCTGATTATCAAAGCTGTTGTTTTAGAATATCGAAATGGAATGGCTAAACAAGCAAATTAACAACTAACAACACACTTTAGTTTCTTCAGCTCTAAATCTTGTTGGAATTTTCATATTAGACATTCCATATTTTCCATTTCTTCAATCTCGTTAATTGGAAATACATACGAGTTTGAGAGATGTATAAACAATTAATTTGGACTATAATTTTTTTAGTATAACAAATAAAAAAAAGAAGATACAATTACTTCTAGAGTTGAAGATAAACAAGTTAATTTTCATAGTTCAAAAGAAAAATCATATCGATTATGAATCATATTAGTCAACAAGCTTCAGCTATTATATAATTTTTTCTAACAAGTTTCTTGGGCCAATCCATTATTTTTTTCCCAACAACTCTGATCACGCTTCAAACTTTGACTCTGAGAATCTCAAGGAAAATGTAACTCCCCGCAATGTTTATCGTTCAATTCTTGAATTTATGTGAAGGGTGGTTGACGACCTTTGGTTAATTGGTTTTAATAAAATTCTTTAAACCAAAGCAACAACTACCTCAAACCTTAGGACATCACATGGAAGAGCAACCAATCTGAGGCATCGGCCTTTGGTCCATTCTTGAATACTGAACCATTATTTATCACCAGCACTGACTTTGTAGTTAATGAATGCATACATATCCAAAGTTGTTCCATTTGACTTCAAAGTTTGAACTCTGTTTTGATTTTGCAGACCATCAAATACAAATTAGAGAAGGAAGAAGAATCTAGAAATGGCTGCAGAGCTTGGGAATTAGAACTACCGTCGGTGGCGGTGGCATCTGTGGAGAAACGGTACAACATTCTCATGCTGATTAAGATCACAGTTTTTATATACGCATCAACTGAATGCCATTTCTAAAGGATAGAAGAAAATTTAGGGTGAGAAAAATGGGAAAGACCAGACCAGATAGTCAAATTGAAATAGACTGAAGTAGTTCATCTGAATAAACCAAGCAAGCATATCACATAATACGCAAATTACACAACAAATCAGTTTTCTTCCCAGATACAATATCATGCAAACAAACCACTCGACTATCTTTTCTGTTTGCCTCTACAAGCATTTTGTGGCTAATCAGCAGTCCAACTCTGTTCCACAATTTCACGTACTCTCCGGTTGTACTCGCGCTTATTCTCGCTAAACATCCTAGCTGCTTCAGAATTTGCAGGAGAGTTTGGATTGGGATCGCACAGAAGCGACTGCAAAGGAGAACATTAACGATATCAAAACAAGTAATTAAAAATTACCATTAAAGGAAACGTTGAAGGGAAAACAAATTTGGGGGGTAAGATAAAATAATGTTTATCTTCTCACCATCAAAAGGTATGTGGGAAAATAAAATTTTCAAAAGAATACCTTCATACCAAAGTGTATTATTTCACGACTAATGGATGAAAGTTAAGTGGGCATACATGAAGAGGGGAACTTACAAACAAAGAATCCGAAAACAACCGAACCCAGGGCTCACTATTGCTCAATATATTTCTTGTCTTGGAGGATGAAATTGTGCTCATCCATTAGTTAATCATTTTCGTTTTTTTCTAATTTCACGCCCATATTTTCCACTCCCACCATTTTCCTCTCACAAACATATTCCTGTCCTCTCATGAAGCTTTCTCAGACACTATTCTCTTTTAACTTTTTCCAGTGAGCAGCGGCTCATTTTTACCAATATACTATTCTTCTCTCCCATTTCCCATGTAATAGTACCGTTGCAGCTAAAATTCTGACCTTCAAATCAATTTCCCTCCCTAATCAACACCACTTTGAATCTAATATAGCCAAAACCCTTCAACTTTTATGTCTCCGTCACACTAAAGTACTTTTGTTTTCATTTTAATTAGGAAGTCAAAAGCATTGTTGCTTTTGTCCCATTTTTCTTTCATTTTTAAGATGGGATGGGATGGGTTTTCAAAATAATTTCAATGCTTAAGGGTTTAACTATAACTTTGAAACAATAAGAACGTAGCTGATACTTATTCTAAAGTCCAAGTGCATAATTCAAGAAAATCTACTGCCTATACTATGTACCTGTACTTATACGACTCATGACTATCCTCATATTTTTCTGTTCATTTTAACAAAAAGTTTACTGAAGGGTTGTTTCCAAACACTTTAAAGGATTAAGGGTAGAAAATGAAACTTTATAAAATGACATGAACAGAATTGAAGTCTACCCTACCATTCAATGACATTTCGTAAACTTCATGTTTTTTTTTCTTCTCTATCTTTTTTTTTCCCAAAAAGGGAAAAAATCGAACCAGTCATGCGTCAATAATTAAGAAATCAAGGACAAGAACTACAAGAATGGGGCTCCTATGGCATGGGTCAGCGGGGAGTACAGGTTTACAACTTATTGCCTGCTCACAAAGCTAGTTTCATAAATATGTGAAAATAAGCATTTGAAAGACACATGAAACTAATGCATTCTTCTACAAAAGTTAGGGCACAGAGGAGCAATGACAGGCTTATTTGAATAACTATGATTACATTATTTACACCTATAAAATGATAAAAGGAGGCTATTAACCATATAACAAGAAAAAAAAATCAGTCTTGGCATACATTAAGGTCAAATTGATTAGGTGCTACCTGAATAGAAGTGAGTATAGCTGCTACATCATAGATTGGACTCCACTGATTTTGCAGAATGTCCAGGCAAATGCTTCCATCGGCATAAACTGAAGGTGATTCCAAAAGCCAAATGAGGGAGGGGATAAAACAAAGGACATGAAGACATTGTGCCAATGAAAATTACAAAAAGCCCTAAAATTGATCAAGAATGAAAGAAAGCATAAAGTATTTGTAATTTGTAAAGGCCACATTCTTGGAGGCTGTGAACTTACTGTTAGGGTGAAACATTCTAGACACAAAGCGAACTGTTGGTGGCTTATTTGGATAATCCTCTGTGAACTGAAGCGTAAGTTTAAACGTACCTGATCAACTCAAAAAATGGTTATATGTCATACAGTACACAAGAAGTTCACTAATAAATATACTTCAGAAAACTACCAAAATCAAATAAAAAATTAACTAGAAGTTTCAGGAAATCAAACAATAATTGCTAATATCCCTTCCATTTTCCAATATAATCTAATGTTTAGAAAAGCACAGTTGACTGAATTGATCCTTCAGAGCACATACCCACAACACACATCAGGACAGATGAAAGCAACTTGACATTATGAGCCCCAAGAAAAAAAATAACAAACTTTTTAGCAAATTCTAACTATTCCCAATTTTCGATCAGAACATACAACACACTCCCTACATCAAAATAGTGGATAGAGCTTGACAAGAAGAACAAGAGACATGAAGATACAAACTATCTTTCAAATAAGTGTCAGATGAATTTTAAATCAACAAATTAATTTAACAGTGTAAAGCTAATAGCTATGTAGCCAAAGTAAATCTGGATAATTGAGAAAAGTTAAGTTACTATTATACATATTGTAGTATTATTTATTAATTGTAATTTTGGATTGGAGAACAGAGTGAAATCGTCAAACAAGAAACAAGTACACCATTAGAAGACACGGTTCTAATCACAATGCAGTTGTATACTTAATAAGTCATTAAGAACCAGAACTTGAAAATACCTCCATCCCAAGGTGTATCATCTGGCCTGCAAAAGCCAACGAAATAACATGTAAAAGACCATGGCATCAGTAAGTGACGGAAGCAACAGTAGATATGTAAACAAATTCTGACTAAAAAAGAAAGAAAGAAAAAGGTCGTACCCAAATATAACAGCATTCCATAGCATGATATTATTGTCTTGGGGAGCACCACTGATGCCAGCAGGTGGATCTTGCTGCAACCTCTTGAAATCTCTCATCAGTCTCTTCCTTGCAGGAGTAGACATCCTCACCGGCTGAAAATAAACCAAGGACAACAATTTTAACTTCACTTTCTCCAACACTCATGGCCAACGCAGAAAAATGAGCACGCTCAATCAAACATGACAACGCACCATTCAAGGATACAGAATATCAAAATTTACACCAAGCGCAAGTTCGACGAAGAACAAAAAACAAGTTCAATAATCAAAAGGATGGAGAGAGTAATGGAACTGTTTAATTTCGTTAACAGAACAAGCAAGACACAAAGAAATGTCCTTGAGACAAGGATTTCAATTCGGAAAACTAACAACTGGCTATTGCACATCCACGCCTTAACGAAACTAAAAAGCTAACTCATTCCACCTCAATAAATCTCTTAACTATACCCTCCTCGTAATCAAAACCCCTAGATCTCTATCTAAAACTCCTAGTCAGACAAGCAGACGATATCACCTACCAAAATTAGGGCGAACAAGTGTTCACAACAGTATGACTACATACACATAAACTCAACAACAACATCAATTACGTCGCAACCTGAAGAACAAAAACTAGTTAAGGCCACAATAATAATCCACGAATCGTAGCCAAAATTAACAATTAAAATGATGGAAAATCCCTTACCTGTAACCTAGCGCGGCGAGAGCCTTCACTGATTTATGGATTTAGAAACTAAATGAAAGAGAAACCTCAATTTCAATTCTCCGCCAGTTTAAGGAGAAGGAATCGTCGATGAGAGACTTCCCCGGTGAACAAAACACGATCAGGGGCAGAAAGAGCGAAGAGAAAATACAAAGTCTGCTTATATTATTGCATTTGTCCGTCCCATTCAAAAATAAAAATAATAAAGGAAATAAAATGAATTTACACGTGGCAATCAGTAAGGTGCGGGTAATTTTGTAGCGAGTTCTCATTTGCTATTCGGCCGGCTCTTTTGCGCGTTAATTAACCGGGCGGGCCCTTCCCTCTTATGATTATTCGAACCATTCCTTCTTTCTAATTTGTTATACACTACTCTTTTGTAAAAGTTTTTTCTCTAATGATTTTCTTTTTTATACTTTCAAATTCGTTATAATTTAATTTTTTAATGTTAAAAAGTTATCGATGTTAATTTTTTTTGTGAGGTAAACTTTGTATTATATAAAAATATAGAGTATTAGTATGGTTGATTAGTTTATTTAAGTAAAAATATCTCGTTGAATTCTAACACAAATTTTGATTGAAAGGAAAAGGACTAATTCATTACATTTGTAAAGTATAGGAACTAAATTTTACCTAATTGAATATATAATAATTAAAGAGAAATTGTAAAAAATAAAATAAAACATTTAACAAAATATTTACCTTTCATAAAAAAAATCAAATGTAATGAAATTTTATTTTGCAATATTTTGTCAAAATTTTCAATTTTTAAAAAATCTATAGTTAAATTGGTACGAATTTTATACCAAAAGTTAGAAATTAAATTATTATTTTTATGAAAATTCGAAGACTAAAAAGTACATTCTTTTGAAATAGAATATTTGATCAATTTTATCACAAAATATTGTCTGTTGGTGTAATAAATTTTAGTGTAATAATTGTCCATTAGTGTAATAAATATTAGAAAATCGTTAAAAATATAATGAAATATTGTCAAAAATAATTTTTTGAAAAATTTATTCTTTATTGAGATATTTTTAGATATAGCAAAGGTATATTTTATAGGTAGAATCTGTATACATATTTTCAAAGATATTGTGATTTGCAATAATTTAAGCCTCCTCCATTATTAATATTTTGTCATATGTGGTTCTAATTTTAGGAAAAAGGAAAGAGAAAATAATTGATTGGTCACCGTACTTTTGACGCAATTGTCGCTTTTCTAGAATATTCCTTTTCATTCAAACTTATCTAAAATTCATTTCTTGATAACTTATGTGAACATTTTCATATTTAGATATTTAAATAAATCCCAATCTAGATGTGGGAATAAATCAATTATAGGACCACTCAATTAAATTGATGTGTTCTTCTGTTGGCGGGTGAATCTTGCTCGGATTTTTTTATAGGTTTGGTAGGCTTGGTTTTTATCCTACTTCTTTTGGTCTTGATCTCACTTATTACGTTCATCTATATAAAAAGTTTCTCAAATTGGTATGATCTGGATTTACCATACTCTAATGCCTAACCAATATTGGTATTTTATAATTCAATGAAACACATAGTATTAAAATTTTCATATGGAGATTAACTTCTTTTTTTTTTTTTTTTTTGTAGTCGTCAAATAATTATAATTCTTCTCTGACAATCAAGTGAGATTACGTGTAACCTTGACGATATTAGATCATCTTTGGATGCATGGTGGTAAATGGATTTAACACTGAAACACGCCCTTCATTCTAATAGCTCAACTCAGTTTCAAAATATCAAATGCTGCTTTCCCACTTGGTTGAAAAAAAGGAGGGATTTCCAGTGAACGTCTGTGGAGCAACAACCTCACGGATGAGTATTTGAAACTTTCTTCATTTGTCCACGCTCTAAAGGCATTCCACGAAATGCCCTCATAGAATGATTTGCTGACAAAGGTTGGCATGTTTTCAAGATGACGTCCTAGAAAATACAACCTGCAGCCAAATCTTGACCATTATAACGACTTGATAGACATTATGGGTAGAGCGTTATTAGAAGATACAACCTGCAGCCAAATCTTGACCATTATAACGACTTGATAGACATTATGGGTAGAGCGTTATTAGAAGGGTTGCTATGTGATATAGACATGGGTGGAGCAAGTTTTTATAGATGTGTTCAGAATGCTGTATTGAATTATGAAATAAACATGTTAGAGTTGTTGGAAGATGAATTGAGATATGAAGTCTTGAACGTACACAAATACTTCAAATTTTTATGGGGGTGTATTGAATGCAGAGAGAGAGAGAAGCAAACTGAATTCGGATAGTGAATACTATAAACACCTGTTTAGTGCTCGTAGCTTGGTTTAAGAAAAGGCTTTAAAAACTTCAGAATTAAACCAGAAGTGCCCACTTCCATTTGTTATATTATCCAATAAATTTGCATAGCTCGGAAGGTGGGAAGACGATGAAAGGTAAGAGAAACGATGTTATTTAGTATTGAGAAAGCTATGATCTGACATTAGTTTAAGAGTATGGTACATAAGCAAGGTTATTTAGTATACTTTTGATGCCAAACCAGAATTCGCAACTAGTTTTACATCTTATCTTCCATATATGTCAATTGTTAAAAAAAACTTGTAAACGTCACTGATTCAACATTTCTTCGGCAGAAAATCCAAAGTGGTTGATTATGTAGTTGGGTGGTTCAAAAATGAAGCACGAGATCACATCCCTTAGAGTGATGACCCCGACAACTTCTTCATCACCAGCTACGACATAGATCCTGTGGACTGACTTGGAAGCAAGACTATGGATAACAAAGCCAAGAGTTGAATCAAGTCTGCAGGTAATTGGTGGGGCAAGTTTGCCAACATCTTGAGTCAACGTGACAACTGTTTTGATGAAATCCATAACGGTTAGCTTCCTGAAATCCAATGACAAAAAACATTGAGGATTAATTATCCAAAACAGGCTCTTAGAGCTTGAACACATTTGATAATATAGAGAAGGAAGAAGAAATTAGGCCATATGAGCCATATAGCAAGTTCATTACCTCTCTGTGACATTAGTTTCAAACGTAATTACTATGATATCCTGTTCAGATATGTTTCTTCTATCCACATTTATTGGTATTCGTAGTTCGTAGATTAATAGAGCATTCTATAGTAGAAGGTCTCAAGTTTGTGAATTAAAGGAAATTCAAAGTCCTCCCTTATATCCTACCTGAAATTGGAGAAAAGTTCAGGTTTAAGCAGTAAATATCTTATGTCTCTTATACTTATATTTCCCACAATCCTTTTCTTTGGCCCCTCAACAACTGGAAGGCCACCAATATGATTCTCTCTCATTTGTTTGAAAGCTTCCAATATCAACTCGTTGCTTTGGATGCTAACAACCTGACCAAAAGGAGAAATAGCCATTAAAGTTGGAAAATGTTACAAACGAAAATCAGCAATTATAAATACCTGCCTCCTTACAAGACACAAAAGGAAGTCCCAAATCAGAAATAGGTCTTGCAGCTATACAGTCAAACCAGTCCCTTCCTTTACACCTTTCAAGACCCTGAACTACTGCAGATTGAGTTATGTAATTCTTGATCTCAGGTTTCCCTGATTCAACGACAGGTACATTCCTCAATCTATATTTTGAAAGTAGTAGTAAGACACATAGCATGGAATTATCTAGGGTCACTGGAAGAAACGGAGCCCAGCGGTAGGATTTCAATATCATCTCAACCTGAAACATCAAAGTGTTTAAGTGTTTAGTTTTTTCAAAATTGTTGCAAATAGCCTATTCTCAAGGACTCTTTAACATTTTTGTCTTGAAACATGGTTGCACCATGGAGAACAATGACTACACATAAGTACATGATACCAACTAAATGACTACATAATTTGAGCAATAAAATTTACCCTACTGGCATAGTTTAAGAGCCTACTGTTGTTGATTTGAATGGTTCTTCTTGCAGTAGGACTTTGTAAAAATCTTCTCCTAAATTATCAGCAGCTGTTGGAGCATCTTTACCGATTCCTTTGTCAACAGCAACTCCACCAGCCACAGCAGCTCCAACCGCTGCTGCAGCTATCCCTGCAACTGCAACTGGACCTGTCGCCCCTAATGCCAATGCTCCAAGAGCACCAACTGCTCCTGCACCAACTCCAACAGCAGTAGCTGAACCAGCAGATAAAGCAGCTGCAGCAAGTTCTGCACTCTCCAACACCCACAAGATAATGGCCGAATAATCTACAATTCCAAGGTATCTCTCTCTCCAATTCATATTTGCTTTTGCATTTGGATTTACTACAGGAGCTGATAAAATGTTGCACTCAGATAGAATCTTTACAGCATTAGCAATAGTTGTGTCTGCTGGAATCTCAATAACTGCAAAAAAGTGTTGTTTTTTATTTCTTCAACCCTTCCAATAATTTTTTACGCATATTCATATAAATGAGGTTCTAAAATTGAAGTTGTTGATACTCATTATTACCTCTGCCTCCTGGGACTCCAGGAAATGATGAAACTGGGATCCTAGAAAATGCATCATTCAGTGTCTCCTGTAGGTATTTCGGAAGTTTCTTCGTAGATTGGATGCGCTCGAAATAAGATTCGCAGTTTGACAATGCAGAATACTTAACCTCCTTCCCTTGTTCCATAGGTTGTAAACTGAGATCCTAGTAAAATGAATTATTCATTCGTACTTTCTTTCCAAAAAAGGTTCATCCATTAAGTCAAGAGGATGTCACTAGGATCATTTCATGTTTCAAAAATAAACTTTAAAGACGAATTTAATATAATTTCTAACCCTCCCCACAGTGTGCCTTGAATTAGGAAGAAAGGTCCAAAAGAGTGGAAATCAATATTGGGAAAGAAACAACGATGCATGATTTGAACAAGACATTTACGACTTGCTGCCTTAGACAGCTGTGATACCCTCTTAAATCATCAAGCTGATGGGTGAATGGAAAAGGCAAATTTAAAATAATATCTAAAACATATCAAGACCATACAAAAACAAGCACACCAACAAAAGACAAGTTAAATCTAACCCACTGGCCAAAATCAGCGTAGCTCTACACATGTGCGTGAGGTGAGAGGTTTGTTTAATTAAAAAGAAAAAAATCTAACCCAATCTCAACTTTCCAATGACCTGCCTGCCATAGCTTCTCTAAAGATTCTCCTATTCTTCTCCCTCCAAACAATTTATAGGAGATAGGTACAGTTGGTTGTCAAAGTTGAGTAAAAAACTCAATATGATATTGTGATTGAAACGTTTAGAAAACAAGATTATAACTACCAACCTCAAGAGATATGCTTTCCGTGCTGTTCTGTGAGCACTTCGTGTTGGATCATCAAATGAATTGAGGAATTAGGATGAGAAAGTTTAACAAAAAAATGTTGGCTCTCTCTTCTTTTAACTGTTCTGCAGGAATTATCGCTATTATTCCAATTTCCTGCCACGTGTGTGAACGCATCTCCTTCAGCTGCCACGTGGTATTCCAGCGTTGAAATGGTCAGCATCTCTCTTTCCAGCGTTACGTCCGTACAGTTTCCTCCTCCCCTCTGGACCCTCCATCATATGGGCTTATAGTTACACTATGGAAGCCCATCCAAAATTTCAAAAAATTATTGCACATGTAATCCTTATAAGAGATAATCGTGAATCAAAATAATATAGTAAAATTTGAAAAATAGCCAATTCTAAAAATAATTTGATTTTTAGCAAAATCATATAAGGCAGATTTTTTTTTTTGCAAATTTTCAACCGATTTTACCCCTTGATAGTCTGCTACTAATTTTTTTTTAGTTATAGTTTATTTGTGCAGCATAAAATAATGGAATATAACACAAAATTACGATTACAGTGTATTTGCATATCATTCAATTTTGTAATAATATTAAATAGATATTTATGTTTCAAATTGATCTCATTTAACCAATATATGCTAGATTTATACCTTCAATTTATAACAGATTATCGGGTTTGTACACTTCAAATCAAATGTTTAACAAATTATTTTTAATAATATCTATTTACTACACACTATTCAATTCACACCATCAAATCATTGATAATATTATTCCTTCAAGGTATGTTTCATAACCTTTGCTTAATGAGGCCAAATATCACATATAATGTATTTGCAAACTACAATCAATTTTGGAAAATATTAACTATGACATTTTCGGGATTGACAAAATTTTTCCAATATCTCCTAAATATATGCCTATAATTTATAATAAATTTTTAGATTTTTAGTATTTAAATCAAATTAATTAACATTTATTTATTTAATTTTTTTTATAAAGATTTCCCTAAAAAATTGCTAAAAGGTTTTCAACCGTTCCTTATTCATTAGATTTCATAATATTTTGAATTCAAATATTATTAAATTTAATTCCTAAAATAATGACAATCACTGATTTATTTTTCGTATGATTTATATTTCAAATTATTTAAAAAAATTATTAGATAATAAATAGTATGTATGGTTAATATAAAAAATGGTTATGAGAATTTCAACGATTCCCGAGTCGTTATATTTCATCCCTACAATCGTGCTAATTTATGATAATACACTTATTTTGGTTGATTTTTATTAAAAAAATTAATCTATTGTGCCTCTTGTATCGAATAATTATTTTTTCACCTTGTGTTTTTTAATTAGGTTAATATTCATATTTATTTTAATTAGACTTTTTATTTTGTTTGTGGCGTTTTATTTCCAATCATCCTTGCTCCGCATGTCTGAATCAAGAAGTATAATATGTGTTTATATGTAGGATAATACATGTTTTACAGATACGATGTATTTGGATGATACAAATAATTGTCACAAATAATGAGACCAAATACCATACAGTCAGTGTATTTGCAAACTACAATCAATTTTGAAAAATATTAACTAATTTATGATTTTTTTCGGGATTAGCAAGATCTTCCTAATATCTCCTAAATATATGCCTATAATTCATAACCAATTTTTGAATTTTAGTATTTAAATCAAATTAATTAATATTTATTTATTTAATTCATAAAACTTATGTTTAATAAATATTTTCCTTAAAAATTGTGGGATTTTCAACCATTTCTCAATCTAATCCCTAAAATAATGGCAATCACTAATTTAAATTTGAATTTGTTATATTTTAAATAATTTATTATATTTTATTATATACAATATTTTCAAATTTGTTATATTTTAAACATTTATTAACAATTTATTAAATAATACATAAGGTATATTTTTAATAACAATTTAAATTTGAATTTTAATATATATTTTTAATAACAATTTGAATTTAATTTTATAATTTAATTATGCCTCAATGGCATTTTTGCAATTATTTGAATCTTCATCTTTTAGGTTTTATTAGATAAAAGAAAAGAAGGAGATTGAGAGAGAGGGCAGCCGGTTAGAGACAAACACAATTAGAGAGATAAATTTTTTCTTGCAAACAAGAGAGGAGAAGAACTCAAATGAATCTCGAATGTATGAAGAACTTGAACAACTCATTGATGTATACAAGTTTTGAATTCTATGGTATAATTTCATGATTTTATCTTTATTATAATATCAACAATGCTCCCCTTTTGAATTCTTTGATGAATTGATGGTTTCAAATGGTTTTCAAACTCTCTCTAGGGTTTCGAATAAAAGAAGGAAGTAAGTGGCCGATATCCAAGAGAAAAAATGATCACTTGCAGAGATTTTAACAATTTTTCTAATCTTTATGTTTTTGGAGGAAAATTTTTATGCATGTATGTTATTTCAGTTACAATGTATTTGAGGTTTATGTGAACAATTGTATTTTACATATTGGTTAGGGGCATTTGAGGGATTATTTCATTTATTTATTTTCTAATTTTTATGTTTTGCTATTTTAACAATTTAAATTTATTTTTGCTATTTTCTCAAAGTAAAAGTCATAATTTGTTATTCTTCTTGACAACTCTATATTAAAAATAATTAAGTATATATTACCATTTTAAAAAAATTATAAATATAGTAAAATTTGTTAAAATTTATTACTGATTTAATCATGTTGCAAATATTGATCATACATGATAAGAGTCTATCATTAATAGACTTTGTTATATTTAATTTTTTTTTAAAACATTGTTATAAATTTAATTATTATTTTTAAAATTGCTATCAATTATAATTACCTTTTTCAAAACATTTTTCTTTTATTTTTTTTTTACTTTTAGTTTCTAAAATTAAATAGTTTTTTGATTGCCTATCTACATTTTTTACCGCCAAAAATTAAAAAATTAAAAATAGTTTTTTAATTTTAATTTTAATATTTTTTGAATTTGACTAATAACTCAATCCTTGTAACTCTTGTACTATTCACCAAATATATAAATTATGATAAAAAAGAGAAATGTTCACAAATAGAAAAAGTACAAAACTATTTATATAAGTAGTAAAAATAACTATGATAGACATTGATACAAGTCTATTTGTGAGAGATTTATATAAGTTTCTATACGTATGTATATTGATAGAAGTCTATCAGTGAGAGATTTATATAAGTTTCTACATGCATATATGTGGACTATAAAGAATGTTAAAACTAATTAAAATTAGCTTATAAATAGTTTAACCCGTTAACTATATTTAAAATCTCAAATAAGGAACTTTGAAAGAAAAAAGAGTTTTTCAAAACAATTTTGTGACCAACGAAAGTTGAAGAGATATTTTATTTTGACCCAAGTTAAAAGCTCTATTTTTTTTTTTTAATTTAATCCAGGTATTTTAAAACGACTCTCAATAATTGGTCCTATGACTCACTAATTAATTCCATGGTTTTGTGGAGGTGTCCTCAAGTTAACATGGACTATTTTATAGATTCTTAAAAATTTGTATCAAAATATCACATGATTTTTTCAATATAAGGTTTTCAAACAGCAAACTAATAACTAAGTGTAGAGTACAAGAACCAGAAAATGAACTAGAAAGTGTGATAGAAACCTAGAAGTAAAACAACAGTGAAGACCAACCAAGAGCCCTTCTCAGATTTGAAGACTATATTATTAGTATATATGCATGTGGAAGAAGTGATTGATGTGCATTAATGTTCAATTACAGTATTCTTCTTTGTTATTATTCTTTGAGAAGTTGGATTGCTTCACTCAAATAATCTATGGTGTAAACTTAGTTATGTTGGTGAGATTCTCAATGATTTTGAACAAAAGTTGGGGAGTCCTCTAGATAAATTTCCAAATCGAATTAAGTGCGTTTTAGAATCACTACGTTACCTTTCTTTTCTTGCTTTATATGTTATTTACATTTACGTTTATCTAACTTAACATTTGGTAAGTTCTTCCGAAACAGTTCATTTCATTTTCCCCCATGAGTATAACTTTCTTCACCGTTTAGAAATCCAGCAATCATAAATGTTATTAATGATTATTGTTATGGTGACGAGAAGGATGTAAATATGGAAATAGAAAAGAGCTCATCATAAAACAAGTTCAGTTATATGAGAGCTCTTGAAAGCCAAATAGTATAAAGAATGTGTTAATGTGTTTGTTTATGGCTTCACCCAATGCAGTTGACACAACCAAAAAAGAAAAACTAAATTCGTTAGTTGAGCAGTGACCCCAAGAATTAGTATCATGAATCTGTTTTGTCGATCGCGGTGTGTGGTAGAAAATTGGGAGTTGAAATTTAGCAAGGGCGACCAACGAAGCAGCCGAGCGAGCCTGCAAAACGTGTCATTCTTCTAACGTATGTCCCTGGTTTATAGGAGATCATATCCATCCTTGAGAAGGGTCTTCTTTTGCTTTGATCACCTGAGGTAACAAAGAATGCTCCATTCATCATCAAGTCTCCCTCTGATCTCCATGTCCAGCTTTTCCAAACTTGCTCTGGTGAGTACTCTCTCTTTGTCACCTATGTTTTAAGTGCACACCCACTATTAGTTTCTTGACAAAACTAATAACAAATGAATTGCTTGAGCTGTTTGTTAAATATTTGATTACCTCTTTAGCATATACATTGGGAGGAGCAATGAAACGATTGCCCTGGCTGACAATGGTGGGATGCTGGCTTCCACCGATGGCATACATAAGCCAATGAGTGTAATCATTGTTGACAACATGGAAGAAGCCCCATCGACATCTTGGCATTCGCTGCACCAATCCTTGACCAAAGTGGTTGAATGCTACTGTCACTTGCATTATCTGATCTTGTGAGTATCCGTCACTCGCTCCAAACAACATCACCTGTATGTAACTTAGCTTTTAACTTCAATTATATAAAACCGTCAGGCAAATAGTTTCAGGGCAAGAAACATTATTACCTCATTGTGGTGAGTGAAATGACAATTGGATATAGTGATGGCAGTAGATCCCATAATAGCATCAATGAGACCATCATGACAATTGGACATGGACACATGGTCAATCCAAACATTGGAGGAGCCGAAGATGGAAATGCCATCGCCGTCACTCATAGTCCTCAAACCCACATGGTCGACAGCGTCTCTGATCATTCCACCGCTACCAACAACAATGTGATGGATACGGAGACCATGGATGATGACATTTCTTATGTACTGAAGAGTAATGCCAGCACCATAAGCAATCTGAACATTAGCACCTCTTGCATCAATGGTCTTGTCGCTAGTCATGATGAGCTCCTGAGAGAGCCTAATGGCCATGTTGGTAGAGAAGATGATCCACAGAGGTCCCTTTTGGATCACAGCATGACGAAGAGTCCCAGGTTTTGGGTTCATGAGGTCCGAATCCGACGAGTCGTTAACGACATAGTATGGACCCAACTTTCCACCAGTGGTCTTGCGGCCAAAACCCAGAACACAATCGGCTAGCTTCTTCCTGTTCTGGGCCCAATTGGGGTCACATCTCCAGCACCGATCGATCGGATTAGTGGCTAGACATGGCCCTGCATATTTCTTCAAATTCCTCCTTGTACTATTCCTTCCACTCAATGCGCTGCGTCAAACTCAGTTCTGAGTTTAGTAATGATTCTTTATACTAGAATTATGTTGCTAAAAATTTCGAACTTACTGGGCAATTTCAGCATTGACGGTGTTGGCGACGGTCTCAGGATCAGGTTCATAGGCGTCAGCAGCAGCTTTTTCGGCGGCGGCAGCACGTGCTTTCCAGTAGTCATCGAAGTCTCCAATGTCAGCAAATGCAGTAGTAGCCAGCAAGGACAATGTTATCAGCAGGCTAAGTGCAGGCATATTGATAAGTTGATGAAATGTTCTTGTGGGATTGGGGCAGCCTAAAGAATGGTTAAATGGAAAATATAAACCTCAAGCGAAATACAAAGGATTCGCTTGAGGATTGGAGTGGAAAATGAATTGTTGTTTGATGGGAAGAAGAGGGTTTTAAGAAGATGTTAAAAGGGAAAACAGAGAAGATTAGAGGTTGAAGAAGGTTGTTCATGGCGGGAAGAAGGGAGAACCGTTTGTCATTTAGACGGTTAAAACAGTTATTTACTAATAATGATATTTTTTATTGCCCATTTTTGGCTATTTTCTTTTTATTTCCGTTGCTTACAAAACAGACATTCAACAAATCGAATTACTGTATGATAGCTTTTAAAATATTTTAAATGTCAAATATACTCAATAGCTTTCCATATTTACTTATATCACATTTTTTTTAAGTCATAAACTTATTAGATAATCCGTAAGGATTAGAGATTTGTTATTTTAGAAATGCTTATACTTTTAATATTTGAAGAATTTATTACATATATAGCATAAAAATTAAAAAAAAAAAAAACTCATGAAATTTCAATATGTTACTTACATTTTAAAATTATAAAAATAGAAAACTTAAAAACTCATAGTTACCAAATTTACAATACTAAAAAAATAGGTGTTATGACCTGTTTTTTTCTAAAAAAATTTTATCATCTAATCTAATTTTTCTTATTACACACAAACTTTTAATCTTGTAATTTTTATCTACAAATTTTAATAAAATGAGATAATATGTCACTATCTACATACATACAAGTGTATGACTTTTTCTTTTATCAGTAAATTTATACTTCCATCATAACCTTACTATTTTATGAATGTTAAAAAGGTTTTTTTAAAGTTTCATATTTGTATCTAATACATCAAAGTTTCAAAATATTTAATAAATTCCCTAAACTTTTAATCTTGTATTTCTAAAAAATATTTTAGAGAAAATCAATGAATCTATTATATGTAAAATGAATCTATTATATGTAAAATTGAAATCTGTGTAATTATATTCAATTGGTTCATAAATTTTTTAAAAGGCTAAATATTGCAAAGAATTAAAAGTTCCAAGAACTTATTAGATACAAAATCTTATAAACTTATTACACTTCTAAATTTAATGTCAATTATAAACTTATCGAAATTCAAGTATCTATTTAACACAAACTTAAAAGATAAAATTGTTAACTGAAACAACTTTTAATCATAGAAATATGTGATTATTACAAAAGTTTAGAGGCCAACTCGCGGAGGATGGGAAACACCTCTCCTCCCTTGCTTGAAAAATATGGGTCTTTTTAAAAACTATAGTAAAAGGAACAAGAAAGTAGGCTGAAGTGGAAAAAAAGGGTGAGTATAATACAATCACCCGCACATTTCCTTGTTGTATATTATTAACCTGCTGATAAGTTTATACATAGCCACCAATTGGTGAACTTTACAATAACAGTAACAGCATCCTCAATGAATGCTTCTCTTATAGCCAATGAATATGTATGATACATATAGAACAGTATAAATATCCTATTCACAATCCAATAGCAGCATTATCTTCAGTCTTCTGGTACAGTTTACATGAGTTTCATCCAACAACCACTAAGTCTCATAGAAGTTAGCTATTTCTAAATTTTGTGATTCACCTGAATTTTACTTGGACACTTCCCAAACCTTGTAGTCTTTTCCCTCAATAACCAATGACCATCCATTGGATCCACTAGGCGGTTCAAAATTGCCTGGTCCAATCTTTACTGCAACTGTTTCATCGATGATGGCTGCGTAGACATCCCTTTCTGCCTTCACAATTTTAACCTGAAAAATACAGTACAAAGTAATAAAAATATAGTTATATTTGTTGTTGATCTATAATAGCATAGGACAATAGGAATTTTGTGGTATAGCGACCAATGAATGTTTACTACGGAACTACAATGGTCTAAAAAGTGAAAAGAGAGAAGTAGAGTCAAAACAACTGCCAGTACATTTTCCAAAATTCACTTGGCAACAGCAAACTGACACTGTTAATACCAATGGGCTTGTAAATCCAGTCTATACATGGACTTCATAGTTTATAGCTTCCATTTATCAGATGGCAAAGGCCTAGAAACTTGCCTTCATGATGTACCAGTCAATTGACCATGACGCATAAGAATCAGGAGTCTATACTAGAATATTTATATTTTCAACTCCATAGATTGATATATAATGAATGTCCAATCTGAAATGTATTTTATGGAGCTGTGCGATCATGGCCCTTTCGTGGCATATATGGAAGGAAAGGAATGTTAGAAACTTTAAGGATAAATCTTCAGCCTTCAATTCTATGTATTTTTGTACAGAATACAGCTTCATGGTGTTCTTTAGAATGGAAATTCTTTTGTAATTACATCACTTTTTTCCGTTTCTTTCCATGAAGTAATGAGTTTCTCCATACAGAAAAAGGAAAAAGAATATATTCTGTTTTCAGGTCCTTTCCTTTACTATTACTATTACTATTATTTATCCAATAAATGTGAAAAAGAAAATAACATCCCAAAGAAGGCGAAAGGGTTAGGAAAATAACATTCAAGTAGTCAATTTCTTCAATGTTTCTTTTTAATTTTTTAGAGAAGTTCACTTATACTTACTACACTCCGGCAGTTAACTTTATTTCGTTTTCTGAGAGAAATAAGTGCTGCAATTTCAGATTTGTAGTGGGAGAAAATGTGGTCATAGAATACTGATGGTGTCCCAGGATGAGTCAGGAGGTAAGCATATCCTTGCATTTCCTTCCCACCAGGAAATCTCCAATGACCCTACAAGATGAGAAAACAGCATCATAGAATAACAAAAAAGGTTGATACTATATGGTATAAAGAAATTAGAAATGTAAATTCACGTTTACTGAAAATTGTAGATTCTAAATGCCAAAAAGAAATGTACAGCAAATCACAGATATTAATATGATTATCAGTTTACTAATAGGTTAAAAATAACATTTTGGTTACTTTGAGTCCCATTCTATTTTAGCTCTTGTTGTTTCAGACATCTAGATTTCACCCTCTTTTCTTCAATAGATTGTAAAAATGGTTCATACCATTCATGCATGGTTAACTTTTCAAAAAAAAATTGTTCTTTTTATCTCCAATTCTAGAAATGTATCCATATGGTGTCTTTTATTTTGCATAGGAGTTAATATTGTAATTTAACCAATTTCCATAATATTAACTTCAAACAACAAAACTAATTTGAAGATTTACTGAAAAAAATGGAATAAGATCCAAAATACCAAGAGATCAGAATGATATTTCGTATAACATTAACCATTCCAAGGGTAAAGTTGTAGAACTAGGTTATCAATTCACAAAACTAAAACATCAGAGTGTATCTCTAATGAATGGTTCATCCAGTGGATTTCAGCTTTAAAGCAATAAACTAGTTCCTACGGAAAGATGTTTAAACCTGGGTAGATCCAGTGTCATGATTCTCTATAAAGGTAACAGCACGAGAGGGCCACCACCCAACAACTCCGGGAGGCTTTCCTTTCTCATCTGATAATCGCCAATATTCACATCTATCAAGTGCCTGTAAGAGACATTTTCCAAACAGTTACTGAAAAGAGAAGATATCATTATTTTTTTATTCTCCTTTTTTACCTTCCTTTTAATGAAAACAATAACTTCCATTGAGAGAAAATGAAGGATATGATTTCTACAATAACTTGTTACAAGCATAAAAAGTTTTTAGGGATTATTGTAGAAGATCTACATCAAACGAACAACAATATGATTTTTATAATTGAATCCGTCACACATATTTAAAATAGAGCCCATGTGAAAGCAGAAATAATGACATCGCAATAAAATTTCTCTTTCTTTTGTTGTTTGGAGTTCTCTCCTGATTACATTTTTCAATGCAATGTTTCTTTTACTCCAAAAAAAAAAAAGAACAAAATTTCTCTTTCTTGTAAATATAGTCACAAGAAAAACTATGAATAAGCTCAGAAAACATATGCCGCAGATTTGACAACCAGATAATTAAATGAAGCTTACAGAATGAAGGATCCCTTTGGTAGTAACATCAAATGCTCCAGCAGTTCCATTAGTAGCATTTATCCAATCAACGATCCTCTGCCTGTGAGCATCTTGATTATGATCCATCTCACCATACGTATAGCTCAGGGAATCCCAGTATTCACCAACAGCAAAGTAAGGTTCACTTGCATCCAAGTAATCCTTCACATAACCACCCCAGAATCCTCTGACAAAATCAAGCCTCCATCCATCATACCCAATTTCCTTTCTGCATGTCAACAGCCACAAGCATATGCATAAAAACAGTGCTACTCTAATTTTTAAAAGCAAGGTGCAAAAGAGACATCTGAAATGATTAGGAAAGCTGTTCTTAGAGAGTAATGATATCTAATCAGATTCGCACCTATCAAGGTATACATCTCAAATAACAGCCTATGCGATGAGAGGGCATTGAACTCTACCTCTAGGTTGAGTCCAAAGCCTCTTTTCACCACTCTGTCCAACTTAGGTCACATTACTCAATGAATATTCCTTAACGTTTGTTTTCTAATACGATAAGGTTTTCACATAGAAAGATAGATAGAAGTTCCAAAGAAACTAATAGTTCAGCCAAAAAGGGTTGATTGGGGAATTGACCTTAACCAGCGTAACCATTCTTTAATATCATTTCTCACAAAATCTTGTGAATGATCAATGTTGGGGGCAGCGTGGAAGTTATCTCCGCTACTTTTGTTGCCCCTACCCTTCACATGACATGAAAAATGAACAATCAATTTGCTGTCAAAGTAACCATAAATAATTGAAAAAAAATGTAAATATTTAAATGAAGTTAATGTCTCAGTGTTAATGATTTAAAAGTTCAACGAGACATTTACACACCTGCGGAGGGTAATATCTAGCATTGTTTTTCTGTACGTGTTGTCAAGTTTTCATAAAAGGATGGGGATAAGAAGTATTTGCTTGCATGCAAAGCAGTCAACATTTTCAGAAATCATTGCAATCCATTCAATTTGATAGTTTGATACCCACACACGGTTTACATTAAAAGAAATTTCTCTCATTCTTCACCCAAAAATAAAATGATTAATCTTAGATCACAAATGTAGAATTGACAATTATTCATAAAGGAGCGGCAATACTCAAAAAGTATTTTTCTTTTTAGCAGTTACATAGTATTATACCTTTTATATTCATTTCATCGTGCAATATTTGAAAAATTATAATTGGAAAATTGAGTATAGAACCTTAAATGTATGCATCTCACAGAAGGCAAGAAAAATTAAACCTGAAAATGTGGATCATCTGAAACAACTGCACGATCATCCCAATTTAAGCGACCACCAAATATATTCCAAATACCATTTTGATTTTTAAAATGTGCACAGCGATGATTTAGGACAGCATCACCAAGAACCTTTATCCCAACATCATGGAACGTTTTCACAACATCCTTCAGCTCATCAATGTTACCATATCTGAAATGAACAAAGTAGAGTGTTGGCAAATATAAAATTTGGATAACCTCCTCGTAATGATGATACCTTCTATTCTTTCAATTTACTAAATATGAATGGAAATAGTAAACCAGAAGTCCCCAGACCACTTTAACAGATTTCTTTAAACTGGGGGCGGATTGGAAAAAATGAAGTTCTATATGTTTCTTCGTTTGAAGTGTTATCATAGAAACCTATATTAAAACTATCAAGTCATGCTGATTTTAATCTTTTATAAATATATTTGTATACCTGGAATTTAAATTATACAGGTCCTTCGGCATGTACCCCTCTGGTGACACAGATTCAGTTGGAGGTGGCAACCATAACACAGTAAAACCAAGGGAGGATAATTCTGCAGCTTTCTCTTTAAGTTCCATGTACCATCTTCCAGATTTGTGAGATTCCCAATTAAACCCTTGGCACAATATTTCAAAGCCCGAACCTGTGCCAGAGGATATTCTCACAGGTGGTTCTACAGGTTTAGGGGTCTCAATTATTTCCTCTGTAAAAGTTGGAGCAGAACTTCTGAAGATACTGTAGGCTTCAGCTGCTAATTTTTCAATTTCCTGAAGAATGCTTTCTTGTGCTTCTTTGGTTTTTTTCTTTTTAGTCTTCTGTGAAGAAATGTCAGTAACCAAATTTCTTATTTCCTTGATAATTCCATCAGTATAAGCAGTAACAGAAACTCCCTCAGATTCTTCTCCAGATATTTTAGATGCTCTAGTGTCTTTTAATTTGCTCTTTCTCTGTTGATCAGACAAGTTACCAGAACTTGGGAAGGGAATGTAGAAGTCATCTCCCTTATAGTTTAACCAAGAGTTCTCATTCTGCTTGAGAACAAAAAGAAATCCTCCAAAATTTTCTTCTATGGTAAAAACTCCAGAACATCCCTTCCCCCCTTCTTTCGGCTGCATCAAAAGTATAATATTCTTGAATGAAAATCAAAACTTAGCACGAATTTTATACAAAATTCAGATATGAAGAATTGAAAATTTGAAAAATACATGTGAGCATAGAATGTATAAAATATGGATCACTCATGAGTTCTGAAAGAAGAAAAAGCAAAAGGATACAATGTCATAAAAAATAATAATAATAATAATAATAAAAGACCTCCAATCTAAACCTACAAATAGAAGCACCCTAGAGAAAAAAACCTCCAATCTGAACCTAGCAAATAATTACAGAAGGGCTCATTAGTCGTCACCGATGCCTAAAGAGTAACATTAAAATTCAAAAGTGAACAAAGATTAACCAAATCCCTTTCAATCCCTCTAAATATCCTATTGTTTCTCTTTCCCCAAAATTCCACAAAGTACACAACTCTGGATTCCACACAAAAAAAGAAAAACAAAAAGAAAAGGAAGAGAAGAAAACCCTCTCTTTCCCAATGGAAAATGGATGAGGAGCTTCACTAGTTGTAAAAGTTAGAATTTTTTTTGTCCAACATAAAGTTAAGAGTAGGGACTAGGAAGATTCAAACCTTGAACCTATATGTCTTAACCAAATGAGTTTGGCTATATTTCTTATTTTAATATAAAACAATGTACTCATTTTTTTTCCATTATCCAGAAGATTCACATCAACCACAGCTAAGTCTGCAGCAGATCAAAAAATTTATGAAGGATAACTCAATTACTCTCGTTTTTCACCACATAGTTCAAGAAATTAAGGGGGCGTTTGGAGCGTGGAGTGAGTTATTATAATATGTGGTTATTATAGTTTGTGGGTTATAATAGTTTATGGGTTATTATAATCTGTGTTTGGGGTGCAAATTATTATAGTTTGGGTTATTATAATCTATGTTTGGGGAAGTAAGGAATAGTGAAATGAGGGAGTGAGGAATAGTGAAAGGGAGAAGTGAGGAATAGTGAAAGGAGGGAGTGAGGAATAGGAGAAATAAGGAAAAAAGTATAATAATCCTAATCCTAGGATTGTGATAATCCTTGGGGCAAACATGGAGTGGGCTCCACTCCATAATTTGAGGGCCAAACGGCCCCTAAAAGAGGCTACAATCAAATTTCTATTAATTCTTCCAATTATCCCAGAAAAGAATACTCATAAAATGAAAGATTATACAGCGGCCTTTAGATAATAATAACAATAATAACCATCCTGTTTCCATAACAAAAGATAGAAGCATTTGATGATTTAGCAATCAGTATAAACTCAATTTCAGGAAAGAAAAAATTTGCAATGCACCTGCAGCAGCGTACGCAGGGCCTTGTTCTTGAATACTGTAGTTTCTGGAGGGTGGGGAGTAGCTGGAATCTCCCATTTCTTAGTATCATCTCTGCACGCTCCCCAGTGGACAATAACATCTCCAGGTAGATCACTTTCCAAATACAGAAGATATTTGGTTGTTTCAGGACACTTTCTAACTGAAACACTGATAGAATTATCAACAGCTACTTCCTTTACAATAGGCTGCTCTTCATAGAATCCTTCCAAAGACTTCTTCTCCTCCTTCGTATCTCCAGATTCACTACTGCTTCCTTGATCTTTAGAATTCGTTTCTGCTTTGACAAGTAGGTTGGATAGATGACCCAAAGCCCCTACAATTGAAGAAATTTAAGTAGTGCATCCTACCACATGAGAATGAGATAACAGCTGAAAGAATGAGATCAACACAAGGGAAACACTAAACAGGTTGTGAGGCAATTTAAAAATCACAACCCACTAACTAAACTAAATCCTACTAGTACACAGTGGAAGCAAGGAAAGGACTTACGATACATAACTGCAAGAAGACCATAGGCACTACTTTCTAGTTTGGTGCTCTAAGAATGTTTACTGTAAGAAATCACTTAGGATGTCTTCCTGTTCAACAGCTAAAATTTACAACTCTTATTATTAAATCAAATCAGATTGAACATTACAGAAGAAACACTAAAGAGAAATGGAGACAAAGCTTCATCAGTGGTTTTCAATTGAATGGAGATATACGATGAACATGAACTCAGTTATCTCTATCAGTCTTGTTCAGCTCAATGTCTACGTTAGGACTCCTTGCATGAAACTCAGTAAAACCCCAACAAAAATAGAGAAACAGTAACAGTACTCTGCTATGATTCTATTTATGATAAATTCCAGATGAGTTCACAAGATATCCACAGAATACACTAAAGGACAACATAGTGAAATAAGAAAGAAAAGGCAGAAATAAATGCCAAGGTTATTTTCCAGCTCCTTCAAGAAGGCTGGAATCTTTTCCTCCAAAGCCTCAACAACCTTACCCAAAATATGACCCGGTTTGCTAATCCCCCAAACATTCCTTATATACCTAATTAGGGGTGGGTTCCCTCTCAATAACCTCCCCACCCTTGGTCTTCTGTGTAATTCCTATCATACCCTTCCCTGACTTCTTCCTTTTGAAGGTGTAAATGATTGGAGATCTAACAGTCTGATTCAAGTCAAGACTACAAGTTTATTCTTTTGTAACACATAGCATGATTAATTAGGAGCTCTATCCAAACACTACAAGTCTACAAACAATAGATGGAAAAGTATGGAAGAATAAATCGGAGAAATAACGAAGTAAAGAGAATATTATGCCTAGCCAAATTAAGAGAAACATTACATATATATCATAAGGACCACTCCTACCAGGCCATAAACCCAAGCCCTTTTTGGTTCCAACTATATTGCCATCTTCACCACAGTAGTCTAAAAGAGGCACCTTGAAATCTCTCCCTTTGTGCTGATACCAAATTCCAGTTTCTTCATCCTGCACTACCAAAAATAAGAAGTCCCATTCACCAAAAGGACTTGCAATATTAAAAACGAGAGTGATGAAGGACCAAAGAGGAATAGTAGAGACAGAGGTCCTTAATTGCTAAGTACTGAAAATAACAACCTTCAAAACAAAATTTATAGCTGCAATAGTTTTGTCGGGAGCAAGATCTATCTTCACTTCATGAACATCTCCCGAAGAGGATGAGGATGATTTCTTCAAGGGTGTCTCAATAGCATAATCCTGAAAATATAATAGGAATTACACTTTTGCAGGCAATGCAAGAACATTTTAGAAATTGGAACGAAGAGACTGTTTCGTACTTTGATGGTTATTGAACCTGGTGGTATCATTTCTTTAGGAGGTTGATCCCATTCGCTGCAAGGTTAATTCATTCAACTCATTTTAAATTAAGGAAAGGTATCAACGAACCAAACTCAGCATCAGTAACTCTTTTAGTAATTCAAGTTTCTTCTCGTACCCAAAAGAACATAGATTAAAACGAGATATACCTGCCACTATCGTCGATTAAGGACACCCCCCAATGAAGAATCCATTTCCCAGCAAGGTTACATCCTACAGTAAGCTCCCAATTATTGTGGTCCTTCCCCTGGGCTAGTCTGACAAAGATCCTTCCCTCCAACTACAGGCTCAAATCAACAACAAAAAAACTAACTAAATCCAACCCTCCCAAATTCTTAAGTAAAGCAAGTACATGCAAACAAAAAAATTATCATTCCGAAAGTTAATGCACTTCCCAGCGGCAAGAAAACAGATCACATCACACAAATCAAAGAACAGAGCCTCCCACATCACAAGACATAATTCAAACCTTTTCGTTCCGCTTGAGAGGAAACGTCTCATTGAACAAGACATCCGTAGATTGGAATGTAGGGGCATTAGTAGTGGAAGCTTTAAAAGTAGGAGGCCTATAAGAATTGTAATGCACAAAGCTCTTTCGGCCATGACATAGAAGCTTATTGGGACAGTAAGTAAAGGAACAAGGTTTGAGCATATTGAATCTAGGACGATGATGAAACCTGTGTTTGCCTTTAGCACAGTGATAAAGGAGAGGATCGAGGGCAATCGACGACATGATCACACTGTTGTGTGTTGCCACTCCTCCTTAAACAGCGGTCAGATGCAAGGAAGAATGTGAAGGAAGGACAGAGAAAGAAGAAAAGAAAAACAGAGGGAGATTGGAGGATAAACGACGAGGAGAGTGGACGATATTTGTTAATTAAATTTGTAATGTAATTTTCGACCCTTTTGTTTTAGAAACAAAATATCTGCCCAACTCAATTAGGCAGATGTGTAGTTCTATGGTCATCATTCATAAATTTGTTTGAGCATGTGGTTAATGTATTGTCATGCTCATGTTATATATATATATAAATATATTATATAGATATAAATGTTGAATTAATGAATTATCTTTTGAAATTAATCGAGAGTACGGAGATACAAATCAATAAAATCAAGCACTTCCGAAAAAGGAAAAGAATACATTTTTTATCTTTAAGATTTTGGTATGGTTTTCGTTCGGTCTAGATTTGAAAATGTACAATTCCTTGAGTTTTTATTTTAATTTGGTATTTAGGTTTTTAAATTTGTACTTTTAACTTTCAATTAATTGATTTAAAGAGTCAAAAATTTAAATTCAACAACTTTAATGATAATGAAAAGTGTGAGGTTAATAGTATAAATCTTGAAATCTAAAAATAAAATTTAAATTTTAGGATAAATTTATAACCATTTTTAAAATTTATGCACTAAATTGAAAGCAAAGTGTATGTTTGATAACAATACTACTTTTGCCTATAATTTTTTTACTTTGTTATTTGTATTTTACTAATGATTTAAAATACCAAACGAAGAAAAGAAAAAATAAAGTAACATTCAAAATGTTGTTTTGTTTTTGAAATATGGAAATCTTATATATGGAAGAAAAATAAATTCAAATACAAACAAGATTAAAACATAGATGCAACTTGTTTTTAAGCCTAAAAAAGAGAAGTGATTTGATAAGAAATCAAATTGCTTAATTTCTAAAATGAAGTTTGTGAATGGTTGGGTTCTTATATCACTTGGGGTATGAAATGGATACATTAATTATTTACGGGGTTTTATGTAATTAGGCAATTGCGGCGGGTCGTTCGTTCGTTTGCAGATTTGGCAAAAATCTAGAGAAATGGACGGTCAAGAATTGCACTTATCTAACTTCACGCAAAGGCATTCCTTTGAGTTCTACAAAAGAAAAACATAAAATTAGTTCAATTCAATTCCCATTTCACCCCCACTTTTCTTTCTTTTCCAATTTTTCTCTTTTCCCATTTGAATTTGGTATGACATATGTTCAACCTATACGGTTAAGTTTCTCGTATCGAATCTGAAAAAAATAAGAAGTAGAACTTAATCTTAGATTCAGACAAAGTTGAATGAGAGTTTTATCGCTAGACTAGTTATTGATTTGACTTTAAAGCTATACTAAATTCACCTGGGTGTAAATTACCATAAAATATTTGAATATAATAAATGTTGGTTTTGTTGAAATGCCAATGCACAATCTCCCATAGCTTTTGTCATACCCCAAAAGAGTGAGCCTCTTCTTTGAAGTTTGAACCATCTAGCACTAAAACCAAGGGCTAGAAAACTTGAGGGAATATCAACTTATACAACTTTAAAAGACGTAACAGTTCAAATTTCAAATTCTTTTAAGTTGTATCCATAAAATTTTAACACTTTTTTTTCTTATAGAAAAGTCAAAAGGACAATTGAAACATTTACAAAATGCTCGAGTGATGCTGAGCCCAAACAAATACCTCACAACCTTGCATCTTCTTCTTCTTCACCTACAGCTTCACCCTTCTTATTTGCAGCCACCATTGTCCAAGTTTATGTTACCTTCATTGTTCTCTTCACATGTTCATCTTATTCTATATCAAACCCAAATTCAAATTTAGGGCATGCAGATTTCTTGCCATGAAAAGAAAACACACAGCTTTTTTAAACCTCATCTGGCTTCACAATTGAAGAAGCAACAAACAAAGGCTTTGGCTCTTCTCTTTAGTATTGCCTAAGGTCAGAATTGAACAGTATCAAGCATCAGTACTTGGAATATAAATATTTCAAACAATGGCAGATCCAAAAATTTTATATAAGGACATCGGACACTATATAATAAACACGCTAAAAAATGTTAAAAAAATATCTCAACGTTTCATTGATGTCACTAAAAAATGTTAAAAAAAATATCTCAACGTTTCACTGATGCTCCAATGACATTAACTACATTTGTAGCAATAAAAAAAGACCGACAATTTTCATATGATTTTTTTTAATGTAAATATGTGAATTTAAAACTTACATCAAAAAAGAAGAAAAAAAAAAAGAATAATACATTTTTCATGGAATATTGTTGAGAGAGTGGAAGTTTGGATTAGCGTATTTGTTGCATTTTTTTTAAAAAAATTGTTGTTTTATCTTAAGCGTTTTTTTTTTCTTCTAATAATCTATAAAAATAATTATAGCAGACAATATTTGAACTCACAACAGGATTGTGCATGAGCATAGTCACTGCTGCAGAAGAATTTAGGCAAAATAAAACTAAATTTAATATATATTATAATCTAACACTTTAAAATTAATATTAAAATACAAAAACCGATAATGTGAAAGGACACGTGCCCAAAGTCACTTGATAAATCCGTTCTTGTTTTCAAACCCATGTATGGAAAAAAAAACTCAGGCCAGTGAAGTTGAACCTGATCCCGCTGCACAGAAGAGAAGTGTCCAACAGGTTCTCTAAATGTCAGGTTGAAGCACTTCCCTGAACTTGCAACAATCAGATGTCCGCTCCCATGTTCCAGGCTAACCAAACAATTCCAAAATCCAACTAACCCAATACTCATAAATTCGTTTTTGATCCACCTGAGAAGGTTGATATCAAATCATCTTCCCAGAAAAGATATATGACCCAAGATTTCCGGAAAAACGTTAAGAAAAGATTCACCCATTTGAAAATTTCGATTCATTCTTTAAGTGTGGAATCTGTAGCTTGAAGAAAGAAAATAGGACGTGAAACAAACATCTTACCTGCACTGCAAAAACCCAACAGCTTTTTGTGGAATACTTAGCTCCACCGACGTCGAAGCGAGTGAATTTGAGGTAGGAAATGACAAATTGGAACGGAAAAACAAAAAATAATGGCAATGTTTAAGTGGAGATCACTGACCACACCTCACACTCCGAGTCCTTCTGCTCATCATTGAAAGAATTACTCTAGCGCCATAGTGGAGCAACTGTGCGAATTAGGTAACCCATTTTCACTCATGAAGTCATCCGTATGTGACTGAATCAGAATTTTACGAAATGGGTTCAGGTCTTTTCAGTTGTCTGTAATGATAGCTTCTTTTCTCCGCCGTCCACGCGGCGGTTCCCGAACAGTTTCAGACCTTTCGGTTCACCGTCGACCACCCACTTTTTCTATTTTATAATTAATCTTCCCCATGATAGAATTTTGTCCATAGCTGCATACTTTTCCCTTTCTTGATCAGTTGAAATTTTGGACATTTGCATTGAGAAAGTGGATGTAGTATAAGTAAGAACACGTGTCAGTGACTTACAATGTAAACCAAATGGGTTATTTCTATTGACACCTATAACCAAAAATCAAGTCAAAAACGAATTGCTGAACCAAACTTAGAGAGTGGGGGTGTGTGAGAAGCCAGTAAAATCCACTATAGTTACTACAGCAAATGCATCCTCGCTCCAATAATTTGGCAGTCAAATCCCTTGATTATCAATAATCAAGTTCAGATGGGTGCACTCCCTGTTGCTTAATACTTTGTAAATCTATGTTGGGATGTGGGGGATTGACTTTGTAAGCTGGTAAATATTGTTGGTTAGTATTATCTTTCTAGAATGGAAATGCTTGACCTACAAAAGTGAAGAGTAAAAGGAGGGAAGGGAAGAGAAAATATTGAGATTTGTCTGTTCTTTCCCAAAACAATATGACATTGAAAATCGATGAACAAAATTCATCTGCTATCGTACACTCTTTTTTCCCATTTTAACAAGATGATGATAATGCAGACATCTCTGTCTGTAGCATTTTTCAATGATCCACCAGCAAATGCTGTTTTGCAAAATAAACATCTATCTATACTGAGGTAGAAGGGGGAGATCTATTTGATGACAAAATGAGATGGGTTAACACAACTAGATAATTACTAATTAATTACCAAACAACCCAATTCTTAGGCCTTGACATTGGGTTTTGGAGATGGATGGGGTTGCTGATGATGATATGGAGAAGCATGAGAACCATTGGCGATTGAATAGCTGCGTAGTTGCTGCCCGTTCTTTGGAACTTGTCCAGCCGCTGTGTGGTAGCCATTTCTCGCCATGGGGCTGGATCGTACACGGTCAGCTTGCATTGTCTGAAAATAATAAGATGAACTTGCCATGTCCTTGAGGTTTGGGAGAGGCTTCAAGGCTTCAACAACTTCACTCATCAAGGGTCTGACCTTTTGATCTCGGCTAAGGCATTGAGCAGCTAATTGTACTGCTTTTTGAGCACCTTTTATTGAGAAATGACCCTCAAGCCTAGGGTCTATCAAGCGATAGAATCTCTTTTTCTCTCCTAGGTATGGTCGTGCCCATTCCACAAGGTTATGTTCACCATTTGGACGGTTTTTATCCATGGATCTTCTGCCAGTTAACATTTCGAGAAGAACCACCCCAAAACTGTAAACATCACTCCTTGATGTAAGATGTCCTGTCAGGGGAGCACTTATCAGACCAAAAGCAATCGCTAGGAAGGAACAAAAGCAAGTAGACTGAACAAGATGACACAGTTCCAATTTCTACAATTTTCATCTTAGAGTTGCATGCCATGGAAACATATGGGCAAAAGAACTGACAAGCAAAAAGAATACAGATCACCACACGTTCTTAGATTATGAACCATAAGTTCTACTTAGTTCAAGCCTCAAGGGTAATTTCCATCAAATGTACTTTTAAAATACAACGGCAGAGAAACAGAATGTTTAATATTCTAAAACTCACCAGTCATAACGTATTCTGGAGCGGCATAGCCATATGTTCCCATCACCCGAGTAGAGACATGGGTTTTATCTCCATCGGGTCCATCTTTTGCAAGTCCAAAGTCAGAAAGCTTGGCATTGTATTCCTGAAGTAGTGAAATTATCAGGACGATTAAAAATGAAAAAAACAACAAATTATACCCACAGGTTCTGTCACATACGGCATCTAATAGAATGTTGGATGTTTTAAAATCACGGTATATCACTGGTCTTTTTGCTTCCTCATGAAGAAAAGCAAGACCCTTCGCAGCACCAAGTGCAATTTTCATCCTAATAGACCACGGAAGTGGTAGAGATCCTGCACATGGAATAGATTTTTACAAGTGAGAAACAGCATACATGTGTGCATGCATGGATCTATTTAAGGCATGTTTGATTATAAGATATGCCAAAACTGGTTTCTAATGATTAAAGACTAAGCTAGCTAACTAGGTAAAAGATCAGATCACAAGTCATGGATCTCCTGATATATTCCTATTCATTAAAGAAGAGACAAAGAATACACTATCTACTTAAAAACTACAGGATCGGGATGAATGGAAGTGGAAAATTTAATTGTGAAAACGGAAGCAACATACTCCGGAAAAGATGATTCTCTAGGCTTCCTCTAGGCATGAACTCATATACAAGCAGTCTTTGATCATCTTCATTGCAGTAACCAATAAGTCTGACCAAGTTGGGATGTTTGAGATCACTGAGAAAATTAACTTCAGCCTGCCACAAATCACAACCCACTCACTTTTTATCACATCCATACAAGATGAAAAATGTAAAGATCAAAATATCAAAAAGACAAGATCAGAGAAGCTTCAAACCATCCATTCTTTGTGGCCCTGAAGACCATCATGGTTGAGGGTTTTAACAGCAACAGTGAGTCCTGTGCCAGGTTTAACTGGAGCAGTTCCGTTTTCTTCAACCCAACCCTTAAAAACACAACCAAAACCACCCTCACCAAGAAGACTCTCGGGTCTGAAGTTCCTTGTAGCCAACTTAAGATCATTGAATGAAAACTTCCGTAGATGAGGAGAAATTTTAAGTTCCTCTTCTAGTTTGGAAGTTGATGAATTACTCTCTCCATTACTCATACTTGTGTTTGTTGAAGATATCTCTCGAGGTGTTGGTTGGTCTCTACTTGAATCAGCCGTAGACTTGCTTTCAGCTGACACAAAAAAATCATAAATTAGAGAAACTTAAATATATGTGTATATATTATTATAAAATGCAGAGAAATCGCAACCACGTAGAATGCAATTTTGTTTCAAACTTAAAACATTGATCGAAAGTAACAAACCCCATCCTTTGGCAGGAAAAAGAAAAGAGAACAGAATTATGCATCATAGACTTATGGACAAGTCTAATGAGTGGAAGAAAATGAATTAGCATTTAGAAATAAGAAAATACAGGGACAAAAAAAATTCTAGATGATCCGGTGAATAAGCAGTACAAGTGCGACTCCGCAATTGATATATAACATACTCAAGTTTATAATGGAATACAAACTTGAAGTACAACCATTAACTGAAAACCTCCTCTATGTACTGGATGCATACATAAAAAGAGAATTTTTCTAATTCTATATTTCCATTTGACTTCTAGACCTTCCATTCCTCAAGAAAAGCTACTAAATTCCCCATTCCTCTAAACAATCTGCTACTTACCCACCATCTACAGCCTTTGAAGCTTACCATGCACAACACCTCTTGTGTAATGATACTCGTCTGCATTTGTTTATTTATTTATTAACAAGAGACAATAGTCTGCATTTCGCAACAAGAGTTTTCATAAATCTATGAAATCGTTCTTGGTTGGGAAGGTAGAAGCTGCATTCAAGACAACTGCTCCCGCTTACTACAGAAACTTTACTGAATAAGTCTCAGCTTCAAGATCCATTTTCTGGTTTGAAGCAATAAAAGCCCCACATGACTTTAAGCTTTGAACTGATCTTACAACTTTTCTTATCTTAATAATCATCTACTATTATCCATAACAGAGGTTTAAAAAACACAAATGAAAGGTTTCGAGCTTGCGTTGTTCAGTGATTTCAAGTACACTAAAATTGTCGTTAATCAACTAGTGACAACAATACACACACCACGCCTGCTCTTGGGTAATTTGGCTAAAAGAATGAATGCTAACATCAGAAAATGTTCAAAAATCACACAATCAAAATGAGACCCTAACTGACATGGACTGAAGCAAAAATTTCAGGAAGTCCCAGAAAGCAACAAATCAAAGTATTAAACTAGTAAGCAAGCTACAAATATTATAACAAGAGGGAAATGATCTTCCTCAAACATAAAGTCATTACCATAGTTGATACTAGTCCCACTTATCGAACTATCAACTTTGGATCTCGAAGAAATGCAGCTACCAAAAATCCTCAGAGCAATCCAACAACCAGTCTCCTCTTCCACGGTTTCAACTTGTTCCTTGTTGTTTTTCTGCTTCTTCTTCCCCTTCGATTCCCTAACTTCCCGAGACTCAACTTTCCCATCTTCAGCAATTACCTCCATGCCTTGAGTACCCAAAAGAACACAGATAAACTTAAAACTCCTCGAATCCGAAACACCATCCAGTGCCTCACCTTCCCCAAGTCGCTACTTCAACCCCAGCTAGTTAAAACTTCTCCTCGAAACAGCACAAGTAAAAACCTACCAAAAGATCACTGAAATTTACCAGCTCTCACTTAGGGCAAAAAACAAGAACACACCCAGTTGAGACCCAGTTGAGAAGAAGATTACCAGATCGTATAAAAAATCGATGAATTCCAAAAGAAAGAAAGAAAAAAAACCCCTTCAAAAAGCACAAACAAATGGATCAACTTGAATAAGCTCATAAAGAAGTCTTCTCTTCCATAAAAATAAAAAAAAATAAAAAACAACGATATCCCCAGTCCTTCCCAGCTCAACTCACAAATCTCTTCCCTCAACGATACAGATTATCCCCAAGATGGGTTTCCAACACGAAGAAGAAGAACCAGATTAGTTTTAAGCTGGTAGAGTTATAAATTTTATGCCGGAGAAAATTAAAAAAAAAAAGAAAAAAAAAAAAGATGAAAAAAGAAAATTATTTTCCAAAATATCAATTCTCTCTCTCTCCTCCTTTTTCTTTTCTTTTTTGCTTTTTTTTTTTTCTTTTTATTAATTTATTTACATTTTCCAATGGAATCAAAGACTGGGCAAAAGTTAAGCGTAGCTGCCCGGGGAAACGGGCAGAGACCAAACTGCCGGTCGTGTCAGCTGACCGTGGCCCGTGGTGCCAAATCAGAATGGACCAAACATTTGGGGCAGATAGAAAGTAGGGAAATCGGGCATGAGAGAGGAGATGACATGGCCCCACAGGGATGTTGACGTGTCTGCCTTCGTGGGCGGATTTGAATGCGCACGTCAGATTATTCGGTGCATTGCACGCACCTCTTCTCTATTTCTTCCAATTATTTAAATTATATGTGTGTGTGTGTGTGTGTGAAAAACCTATTCTACCCCTACCCCCAGTCTCTGCCCTAAATTATAATAATAGAGACCCAACCCCCAATCATTTCAAGCTTTTTATTGAAGTAAATATATTTGTTGATAACGTAATCAAATTAGGCACGAAGGATATTGTGATTTGGACATTAATTTGTTCTAAACAAATCCTCTTATTCATTTTTGGACTCAGTTTATCTATTCATTTATTATTCACATAAAAATAATATCAACAGAATTTAATCAATTCTTAATTTATGAAATCATTCATGAATATGTTCTGTAATTAAATTATGGGAGAAAATAATATAATATATGTTTTAAATTAAATAAAAAAGGTTTATAGAAATAGAAACTAATCCTAAACATAATTCCTCATAATTTATTAGTGGGAATAGCGCAATAATCACTTAACAATTATCATTTATCAATGTGTTCTCATCATAAGGTGGGTTTTTTTTTAATACTTGATTGAAAAGAGGTTGACTTCACATTTTCAAGATTGATTTTTTCTTTTTTACAAAATAAATTTCCACACAAAAATTATTTCAAAAATAGATTTTTTTTTCTTTTCATATAAATTGTCTATCTATGGATGGTTTTGTTTGAGAAACTATTAGTACACAAAATAAGAAACTAAACTTCAAGTGAAAAAATTATCTTCCTAAATTTTTTTGATTATTTCAAAAAAATTAAAAAAGATTGAGTGGGTTTTCTTTTTCCTTTTTGAGTGATTTTTTTGTATAAAAGAAATAAGTTGCTTTGATTAACAACCTTAGCTATTTTAGTTTTAAGTATAAAATTAACAATACATTTAATCTATCCTTAACAAATTTATATTAATGATTTAGAAAATGCTAGCTATATATTTTAATATTTTGAATTTAATTGTTATATTTACAAATATCTCATATATTATTTAATTTAACGATAAAATTAAAATTGCACAACATATTATTTATAAAGAAAAAGAAAATGTTTAGTTAGCAATTAGTTCAAGGAATAAAATGATTTGACTTTTGTTTCATAAACGTGCACCACATAGCTTGACTTTCTTAATGCTACTTAGTTTTAAATATATTGATTAAAACTTAATGATTTTTTTAATATTATATATTAATTATTAATTCGATGTGATAATCCTTTTTAATATGACTTATAAGCTTATAAAATAGTCGTCCGAAAATGACACATTAATGACTTAATGATACATATTTATATTACTTAAGGATGCACCCAAAAAAGGGATGTGCTGATATTTTAATAATATATTTAAAATAGTTTATTTTCTTTAATTAAAAGGCAAATAATTGTCTTTTTATTTTTTTATTATTGTTATTATTACGAGCAATATTATGTAGGGGTTAAGTTTTAACATAAGTAGGATTATCTTGAATAGGGCTATATGACTAGTACTGATAGAGAATAATTAGTTTCACAAATCGATACCATAAGATTTGATTCGATGGAAATAAAAGGGAAAAAAATAGATATGAGTTTCTGTTTAGTTACGTTCTAAATAATTTTAGATAACTATTAGGTATTTCATTTACTCTACAAATTTGTATATGGAAAAGATATTTGAAGGTTTGAGCTATCAAATGGATTATTTCAGGTGGGGAGTTTGAGAATTTTCTCTCCAATATTGAGAAGAAAAGTCAAGCCCAAGAAGATGATAATGTAGTCAAATAGTTCAACTACCAAAATAATGTTGATTGTTTGACAAAAACAATTCCAAAAATCAAATCGAAGTTGATCACAAAGAGGAATAAAGATAAATCAAAATTTTGCATCTTTGAATTCAGAGAATGGAATGTGCCAAGTAGATGTGGTAACTGTCTAAACATATAAAGTTATAAAATGGAACTACTTATGGGTTATGATAAATTGTAACCATTCTAGTGATAAGTAAAAAACGTGGATGTGATAAAAGGCTAAAAATGCATACAAGTTCGGTGAGTGCGATTAGTCGATTGTGCTACTTGTAATAAAAAACTTTTTTTTTATGTAAATATTAATTTATGTTGTTGAACTTTGAAGGTTAAATCAATTTGAACCCTAAACTAATAATTGTATAAACCAGAACATTAAGGTTATATCAATTTAAACCTTAAACTAACAAGTTTATTACTCCAAACTTTTATTAGTGTATTCAAATGAAACATGATAGAAGTGTGAAGTTTAGGGTTATAAGTTATTATTATTTTTTTTGTTGAAAGAATAAAGCAATTGAAATGAAAGATGAATGCATGAAATACAACACACCAACTCCATCCAAATGTAGTAAACCTGTTGGATGTAAAGTGGACTCTACTATTTCTAAATGAAGGAATTAAAATTGGTAGTATAATAGTATTAGAAGCGTGCTTGAAGTGAAATCCATTTCCACACTTCAATTTGGGATTTCTTTTTTTGTATATAGGTGTGGAAGGTGTGCTATCCATCTTTTTTGTTTTACTACTCTTACAAAGCCATACTTCTGAGTTGTTTCCCACACTCTTTTTACATATAGGAATACCAGATTTTTGTACTTTATATCAATACCCATATAGCATGTGTGTATTAGATATAATAAAAGTCAAAAAGTGTGGAAAACTTAAAGGAACCTACTAAAACGAAAAGGAAGAAAGCCTAGCGAACAAGCCAGATCAATTATGAATTAAGGATAATTAAATCATCAACACCTTCAATACTTTGCTACCCAATGACAAATAACTTTCACCACCATAGCAAGGGGACCAAACAAGTAACAATATGCACTATTTTCTTCTTCTTTTGTTCTCTATCCTACAAAGGAAAGAGATTATCACTATTTAAACTATACTAATAGAATGTTTTTGGAGCTGAAAAGAACAATTTGATTAAACTTACGTTAATAAGATATAAATCTTATCCTCGTTCTCGTTCGTAGTTTTGTATTCTCATAAAAGAAAACATTCAAACAACCAACAAAGTCCAATCAGAGTCCCAACCGATGTCTCTAAAAACTCCTTAACAACACCCAAGCATTCTCCAAAGAAACTTCAATCCCATTCTTTAAAAAGACTTTCAAAGAGTTTTGTAATTGATTTTAAAGTGACTTATTTTTCACCATCTGCATAGAACAATCAATAATGTCCAAGAAATATGAAAAAACACTTATCAATGATTTCACTCCAAACCCAAGACCTGTCCGTTGAAGTTGGCTTAATTATGTGATGTCTATTTTGGATGATTGCTCTGCGTTGAAACGTCTTGTTGGACAGGCCAAAGGGCACCCTTACATCTTGTAGAAAGGATGAAAAAGAGGCAGCATACTATTATTAGCCAAACAGCATGAAAGCATGATTAAGGCATCAAAATTACGATTCAGGAACAGAAAATCTGAAAAAGGTCATGGATTGGATAGATGTAAACAAAAGAGAAACTTACAATCTAATAATATATCAAAAATCAGGCACAGCAAAAGTTGGAATTTCACAGCTTCTCTCCACTATTTTCTAGGTGCAGTAACCTAGAAGCACAACCAAATAAAAGAGGGGGAAAAAAAGTATAAAAGGTATATATTTTTGACATTCCAGAATGTACATCGATTCCATTTCCAAGACTGGAGGTACACAACTTACAACACACGACTCAAAGCTATATATCCAAGATAAATTGATATGGCCATACGGATGTATCAAATTATCAGATCACACTCAAAGAGAAGGGAAAGGAGTGAATGGTCGTTGATTGGCCTAGAAACCATAAAAATTCTGATTCGGGGTGGCCAAAAGGACGGGCCTTTGAGGACCCTTCCAGAGCTCGAGATAAAATGTGAGATACTAGGAACCATCTTAAAGAATCCCAGTAGAAATGCTGGAGGTTGCATTGATTTTCAGAGAGTGCTCGGGGATATACGTAGCACCTGCCGCATCAAAATAATTAAGGGAGTTTATAGTTGATGATATTGCAGAAAAATGATGGTTAGTTGATGGAAATGAGAATGAGAAAGAATCTAAATGAAAAATAGTGGGCATGAAGAGTTGGTAGAATGAGAACAAAATGTACAATCTTGTGCATAATAAAGATGAAAGATATTATTCCCTAATGTTAGGCATAGAAATAAAATTTGAATTGGTGTAAAACCAACATAAATTAAAAACATGTCCTGAGAGTTACAGAAAAGGGAAATGAGAGAATGGCCCTACCCTTGTGGAGGAGATAAATTGAGACATACAATTTTAGCATGGGACTCGCAAATTAATGAGGATACATTTTTTATTAAAAAAAAAAATAAACTTTTAATCGATGAAGAAACAGTACTACATTGAGAAAGGAAATAAAATCTATCTTCTCATGCCCATTAAGAAAATGCATCTACATAGGATTCAGGTTTGTTAGAAGAATGGGAACAAAATGCATCTACATAGGATTCAGGTTTGTTAGAAGAACAAGCATCATAGCTGAAGCAGCAGGAACCAAAAGCTTCATCAGAGACTTCAATGCCAGTAAATACTAGAATAAGTTTTCCAGAATCAGTAATAAATAGTGATGGTCAGTAAATAAAGAGAAAAATACTACTTATAAGTACTGTAGTCATTTGGGGTACATGCTAGGTATCCAAATACCTACACGCTTCCTTGACTGGGCTTATGCATCTACACTTAGTGTAAACCAGGATAACTTAAATGTAAGAATAGTGAGCGGCCATAGACATAAACAATAGACAATTTCCCTGTCATAATTATCATTATCTATACTAATAATTTTTTTTAAATTGGTTCACCCCAAGCACAAAAATGTTTAATAACTTAAGCATAATTGAAGAATCTAGAGAAGAGAGAGATCGACTATCATTACCTTTTTCCTTGACATCAATTTGTAATGTGTCAAGAGTAATTATGCCATCAGTCAAAGGAAGTAGCTCAAGCTTGATGGTAGCTGTGGATTGAGAAGGAATACATCTGCAGAGACCAAGCAAGAAATGAGTGTTGGAAAACCTATCTATTGAATGAGAAAGGAATTATTTATTACCCTAATGGAACTCTACTCTGGAGCCACAAATGCGAGCAACCAATAGCACTTGGGATGATATCTGACATGGGAGACGATTGTTCTTTAAAAGAGACTGACCGGCCTCCAGAATCAACACTCTGCTTTAGATTCTCAGTTACAGAAGGGATTGATCTTGGCCTTTCCAATGATGTAACATATTTCTCACTGCCTATTCTACCTGCAACTTCATTTAAAACCATGTATGGACTCATGGGTGATGATGGTGAGGAATTCAATGAAATCACAGATGGAGGAGAAGTGGATGAAGCTGGAGCAAGAACAATCATGGTCAGATCTTCAGATGTTAAATTTGAAGCCTGAAGTGTCAAAACCTGAAATTTAAACCATCTCAGTGACTTTGGATCGAACAGCATGAGAAATTCGTGCAGATGTGAGTGGATATTTCATTAGTTATTATTATTTTTAGTGGCAGGAAGTTGCTGGAGATTTGATGCTTCAAACCTGAACGGGAAGGTGAGAAACAATTCCATTGGGTTTAGGGGGGTCCCCTGATAGCGCCACAGACACCATAAGATCCCTTGAAATTCGAGGTCGCCAACTAGTTGGTTGCTTGAAAAACAATCTTGACTCTGTACATATTCAGAAAATATAAGAAATACATTTACTTGATAAGGGGTAAAAACTGAAAGAATTATTATATTGAGGTAAGAACAAACAACATACTTATCTTCTACCAGTGCCCCTTTAGCCTTAATTCATAGGACCCTGACATTCTTTGTTTAATCTCAGATGGTTTTAGAAACTTTAAATTGTGGAGTAAGCATATGCTTAAAACAATAGCTTTAGAAGAAATGCAAAAACATTATTGTCCAACAAAGTAAAAGCAGTCTAATGAGAATTGTGTTTCGTTAATTGTAGGCTTGAAATATGTAGAAGACCCAGTAAGTAGAAAGCAATGTTCACTAGGGAGGAAATAACGTTGCAAGGGTTATCCCAGGACCTCTTGGACCATCTGCTCTCAATCTTAAATCACCGATTGACCGTGACCCAAAAACTTAAGTTGATAGGTGAAGGTTAATTTAATATTATATCATCTAACACTGATCAAAAGAGAATTGTGGTCGCAAAGACACCACAAGAACTTTAATAACTTGCGCAGAACTGGAGAGAAGGTACTTGAAAATTCTATCGTCAGTCTATCATTATGGTCCTTCCCGTCCATGTCCTTCAGTGATTATACTCCATCCGAAGTTACCTTAAGTTGGAATTTGCTTTCTATAACTATAAGTTCCTAAATCCTAAGGATGGGTAGTACTTGTGCAATTGATTTTTTTCCACAGTATCAATGATAGGGATGTGTTTATCTCCTATGAGAATCAGAAAATTCAGACACAAGAAATGGCGAAGTACCCCAATCAAACTAATTAAGATAAATTAGAAAATAAAGATCAGTGAATATACCAGTATAGTTGCACCGGCAAGTTACCATAATTGCATATTGATCATTACTTTTGGGGGTAAGGGACAAACTTGATATTGCATTTCCAGCCTGCAATCGGGATGATTGGGAACCTTTTTCTCCACAAGCCTTTATATTCCTCCACATAGAAGTTGCTGGTTTGAGGATAAAAGAGTGCTCTTCGTCTCTCCTGCCAAAAAGAAGCTCCACATAAGATCAAATGAAAATGTATTTTTTCAATAACCATATAAGAATAAAAACAGAGGCAACAATGTAGCTATCTCATCAAACCAAAATGATTCATTAGAAATGCTCAGATATATTTAAAGGTCACAATTGTCACTTGAAAAGAATAAAAATAAAGAACTCTCAATCTTGTATAATATTCTAGTCAATATTGAAATGACACACTACAAAATTTACCCATCGCTAGGGACTATAGCACCAAAAGCCATAACCAAATACAACAAGCAACCATTAAAAAAACAAAACCTTAACCAAAAAATTTTATTAGTTAACAACACAGAAAATAGAAAGTTTGTTTTCAAGCTACCCCACAGATATGCAACCCCACCACTTGTTTGGTACAGCAAAAGCACAATAACCAGAAAAATAAATGAAGCATGAGCAGACGATAACCTGAGGGCTAAATTTGGTAAGCTGTGTTCATTTCCTGCTTCTATGCAAGCTATTGGTAATGATGAAGGGAGTCCATCCTTTGATGCCTCTTCAAAAACAATTGTTATAGCATCAATATATATTATGATATCCGGTATATGAGCTGGAGATATGTTCTACAAAACAACAAATGTAACTTTGTAAAGAAATTGCACAAAGAACATGTCAAATGAATACTTGAGAAACATAATAGCAATGATATAATAACTCCAATGGCGTTATCATGTATTAGTTATAACTTCATTGATTGAAAATAATAAAATAGAAATAAAAAAAAAATCCTGGCATCAAACCTTAATTTGAACGCATAAAAGGTCATCTGTATTGCAATCAGCAGCAAAGGACTGGATGTCGACAGGATGAACAATTTCAAGTTTTCTCCTCCACCGTCTTCCGGGAATATGAATTCCTTTGAGGCCGCAACAAACAGAAAATCTCTCTTGCTCCAAAGATACACCTCGAAAAGATAAAAGGTCACGGCCTCCAATTCTCTTACTTATTGAGGGCTTTTGGGTTGAGAACTGGTCCCAATTTTCAAGTTCAAAGTTTGGCTTTGAACTTGCAGCTTTAACTGGTGCAGAAGGTGGTGCACTATTGTGAGGTATCGAGGACATAGAGTAGCTCCTAAAATGGCCAAAGGAGAAGAGTTGAGAGCCAGTGGAAGAAGAAACACTAGACTTCTGAGATGTGCCACCAATTCCTGCATTGGTAGTTAAACGGGGAGGAGATAGAGGACGAGGAATAGGAGGAATGGTGTTATCCAGAGGAAGCAACCATTTCAACAATTCTCCACATGGATCCGGATTTGAATAACCTAAGACATCCTGATTCTCAAATGACATTGGCCGCTCTTGGTATTTCTCAAATTGAAGAATTTCCAATACAGGATCTCTCAATGTGTCAACACCAACATTCACACGTAAAAGCACCTGCATCCTTCCCCCAAGAAGACAGAATGAGACTCAGTAGTTAGAAAGAGTGTTGAAATTGATACAAATATAAAGACTTGGGCACTTATATAGGCATAAACATAAAGCATTCTGAAAAGGATTATGCCGATATCAAATGAACCAGAAACCATTATTCTGACGTGAAGGAATAGTTAAATGAAATAATAGAAATCTGCTGCAAATATGAATTAAATGGGGAACAACCAAGTACTTATTTCTACTGAACAGGATGCATCACACAATACAAGCTGAACATCAATACAAAAGATATAGAAAACTCTACTCTTTGGGATAAAAAGGCAACTACTCTTTGGGATAAAAAGGCAAGTATACTAAGTTTGTGAATTAATCAATTCATTCTTCAGGTGGAAGTGTGTTGCAATACCAAGATATCATATCAGTATTTCTAGGAGCCTACTGCAGGGTGTAGGCTCAAGAAGTAATTGCGCCATAACACTAAAATTTTCAAGCAAAAGTTTCTGCAAGTATGCACGAGAATTCCAGAAGCTTTTTGATACATACCACTATACTTCCATCAGAAAGAGAGCAGCACTTGAAGGAACCTCTTGCTACGCCACCAGAGACACTGGAATCAAAGTCTCCCTGATCAATGACTGCATTTATGCTAGACTTAACAATGTTTTGGCCCACTATCTCACAGTCACTTTGTTTGTTAGATTTTTTTTTTGACCAAAGGGGATCACTAGACTCGGCAATTCTTACAAAAAAGTGAGAGTTCTCAAATCGCTGTAATAACGTTTCTGTTTGTCGTCTGTGATCTTCCTTTCTGAGAAGAGATTCGCTGGCAGAAACATCCTTTGATGCATCAATCTTCTCGTTTAATAGATTTTCACCATTCTGATCTGTACTATGGCTTTCACCATTGGTGGAATTAGTTCCATCGTCTATGTTTTCATTTTGTTTTTTAGGACTATGCCATTTTCCATTTTTACTCATAACTGCTGCGACTTTAAAAGGAGTTATGGTTTCTGTATCCTGTTTAAAAGCAGATAAACATGCCAAGATACATATTTGTTCACCTGTACAAAGGGCAGAGTTAAAGAACCATACCAGTAACAAAGTATTTCTCTCATCTGATGATGCCCGTGTATTAGAAACAAAATAAACAAAACTCGGAGAAAGTATATGTACCTGGGAAAACAAAAGATCGATCCATCCTGCATAATGAATGTATATCTGATGCATTTTTCCAATCAGAAGGAAGACCCTCTAGAAAAGAATATTAAGTATTAGATTTTCTTCGTGAAACAGTAAGTGAAAAAGGAGCATGTATCTATCACATAACACAATATAGCTATGTTAAGCATTCTACTACTCGGGAGTCAGAACCTCTAACCATACATGAAAGAATTTCAGGTGTATCTTATTGAATGTAAAAATTTCACATCAAACGAAAACTTTACTAAGTAATGATGTTATATGACTGTAAACAATCTTACAAACTTAAAACACTAAAATGATATTAAAAAAAATCTTTATACTATAGACGTAAGATAGGAACCGCAAGATTTTATGCAATAAAATTCCCAAGCTAGCTCTATCCGAGAAACTTCATACTTCAAACTTCAAACTTCAAACAAATGGCCAGGGAGTTGATATTTCAGTTCATGAAGTGTCGCATTCAGTTTAGAGAACTAAAATTTCAACTTTGAAACTTCATACTCAGCTTTAAAAAACATTTGATCGGACTTATGTGGATATCCAATACAATGATTCGTCGTGATAAAGAAGAAGTGATGATAAAGAAAGTAAATGCAGACAGATAAACTAGACGTCTTGACTTGAAACGGATGCTAAAGTTTCGAGTCGACTAACATAGAATGTCATTTGTATCTTCTTTCAATAAAAATCACAGTGCATACACTCTATATGGTGTGTTATGATCACCATCTTATGCAAACGGAACTTTTATGTTAAGCATTGATTCGTGCATGAGGACACATTAACCAAAAATTAAATTCAAACATTGATTAACTATTTGATATAACAAGAACGCACTGCATGGAATGGTAATCCACCCTTCTTCCTCTGAAACATCAGAGTGCTTCACTACACCAGCACGGCCGCTTTTCTCCCTATGACCAGCAATACTTCCATTTTCACCGGCGGATGCATCACCCTCCTCGTCATTATCATCATCAACAACAGAATATTGTGGAAATGGATCTTCGATCAGACCTTCCAAAGTTACCGCTGGCTTTGGTGCGTAATAGGCAGCTGGAGGAGGAGTTTCTTGAATAGATGGCCGCTCTTGAGGCACAGTATGAGTAGATCTGAGTAGAAAATTCATTGTCGCATCTACAGAGTAACTGCAAAATCAAGATGCGAACGGTAAAGTCGTAGTTTGAAATTGAAACTGATCGATGATGCCATTTGTCAATCGTTAAGCATGTAGGGCAAAGAAATTGAGAATATAAACGAAAACTCGGTGAAAACAAGCGGTTCTTCGGTCTACCTGATCGGCGATCGAGCCGGAGAAGCTCTGTTAGCGAAGTGGAGGATAGATCCAGTGGTGGCGGAGCACCGGACATAAGGAAATCGGTGGCCGGGCCTGACATAATTTCTCACCACCGCCAATGGGCCATTTATTATGGGTTGGGCTTTACTTGTACGGAATTTCTTTAGGCCCAATAAATTAGAACATTTTTCTGAGTTACCCGTTTTCCCCACCCATTTCATTTTTTTCCCTCTCTCAAAGGAAATGAATATGTTGAGGCACATAATTTTTTCATTTAGTTTGAGTTCTACCCATAGGATATGAGAATTCCAACCTCTAATCTCAAAACACATGTTAATTATGCACATTATCTACAAGATTCTACAAAGAGTACGAGATTCTACAAAAAGGGGTAAAAAAAGCAAGCATCGCATCATGGATGATTCTAATGTCCACTAAATTTCTTGTTTGATGAATATTGTTTATAACGCCAGACCTACGAATTCGAATTCGACAATTGAAAGCTCTAACATTCTTCCATGACATGACAATACCATCCTTGTTACCTCAATATCTCTCTTATTGATAGAATGATATCAGTTCATTTATGTTTCTCTTTTTGTGATGACATATCTCTCTGTCGTACTAGTATAAAACTAATTAAGATATATCTATTTTAGTAACAACTTAACTCTCTTTTTTGACAAAGTTGCAGTTGATGTTAGTTGTTTCAAAATCAGTAGCTTATGATTTGGTTTAGTTTTAGTTTTGATTACGGTACTAAATAAATGGTTTTGATGTAATTATTAATTGGGACAGTAATCAACGCAACGAAATGGCTACGTCGGTTTTTTCACCAAAATTGAACCAAAAACATCTATTTCAAAATCAATATCTCGTGGACGTCACACACAACAATGTGACTAGGATTTGGATAAGCACCAAATTTCATCCACCGTCGGCTCCCTCGTCTGCTTCTACCCTCCTGTTCTCATCTTCATGGTGAGAACAAATGATTTCATATTACAGAAAAAAGAAAAAAAAAGGAAAAATTAATCTTTCCTCATCTACGTGGTCATTCTCTGTCATAATGATTGTTGATTAGGACTGTCCATAGGCGGACCCTCCACAATTCCTCTGTTTTTCGGTAAATATGCTGCAGCCCACCAACAAAATTACACCCTCATCTTCATGATTTTACATTCTCGTATTCTCATTCACACAATCACAAGTTCTCAACAATTGGGTAATCATCTTTTTTTTTTCTTTTTTAAATCATTTGTGGCTAAAAGAGGCGGTATTGGGTCATATTAACCAGAAATATCTTGCCGCGAATTTGTGATCAGATTTCGTTCTCCTTTCGTTTTCATTTTTAAATCACGAAGGCGTGATGGGGTCATTTGATTTCTGAATAAGTTTCATTTCGATTCTCTCACCGCATGGAAATATGGGTATTTGGATGAAATTTTGTTGATCACAATCTACGCGATATTTTTCGTTATTATGTTAGTAATATGGTGAAATACTCGTCGTTACCAAGTGTACTCTCTCAGTGAGGACCCCTTCTGATTCCTTGATAAGGATTCAATTTAGGGCTTTTGTTTGTTTCCTTCTTGATTTTATATATTGTAGTTCTAAGTTTCTTTGAGAGACTGAGACTGCGATTTGAGTGACACATGGGATTGGAACTAATCCGAATTTTGAGGAAGAAACGAGATTCTGTCCAACAAATTGAAGAACCAGGAGGATGGAATTGCCGCTGGGTTTGATTGAACAATCGCTTAACAGTCGTTATTCCCTATGGGTTCGTGAAGCTCTTAATGATTTGTCGGATAATTTTACAATAACTGATCCCTGTATAGCGGGTCACCCAATAGTGTTCGTCAGCCCTGGATTCTTGAAGATGACTGGATATACCAAAGAAGAGGTGATTGGCAAAAATGGGAAAATGTTTCAGGGCCCAGAAACTAGTCGGAGCTCAGTAATGCTAATTCGTGAGGCAGTTCGTGAAGAGAAGGAGATTCGAATTAATTTACTAAATTATCGCAAAGACGGGACACCCTTCTGGGTCTTTTTCCAAATGACCCCTGTTTTCAGCAAGGAGGATGGACAAATCATTCATTTCGTGTGTGTTCAGGTGCCAATTTTGAAGAATTCAAGGAAATCTAGATGTGGGTTCGTAAGAATTCAAGGTGATTCACATGAGAATGAATTTAGAGCTTGCAAAAGTTTTTTAGGGTCTTGTCGCCGGGAGTTAATGTCTGATTCTATCTCGGAACTAGATTGTACTTTGAATAGAGACTTACAACCGGATTCTAATAGTAGAGGTATGTTTGTACTTTCTACATTATGCATCAAACCATTTTTTATTTGCTTGTGTTGAAATTTAGGAGCTAACTTGAGCCAATGTTTTCTGAAAGTACTGCTTGAAACTTCCATCTGTTTCTCTCATTAACTTTCGTTCTTCTCTTTCTCGTTTTTTGCCATTGAGTAATTCTTTAATATATTTTTTTAACACAGATTCCCTATTCATTTTGAGGCAAAAGTACAAGTTTATGGTCCGTTACCATTGTTTATTCAGAGCTTTAGTCACTTTTCTCTAATTGTTATTTTGTTTTTGTTTTCATCTTTGGTTATAATATTTGGTCATTGAGTTTCTACTGAGTGGATATCTCATAGGAGTAGAGATTGAAGAACCATGTGAAGCATGTGATGATGAGAAGCAAAGAGCTGCAATAGCTATTAGTAACATCTTATTTGTCCTAACTCATCACAGTGAGGTAACTGGCGGATTGGTGTGCGAAAGGAGATGCAGCTTGCGTAGGGTGGGCATTCTTTGTTCATCCTTGAATACATCTCTTAATAGAATTAAACAGAGCTTTGTATTGTGAGTTATTACTTATTTTTCCATACTATTACCTCTGTCTATGCTTAAATCTGACGCTTTATGGGCGGATACTTTATCCTGTTCAATTTTGGTTTCATGCCATGTCTCTGCTGTTTTGCAGAACGGATCCAAACTTACCAGACATGCCTATAGTCTATGCGAGTGACGAGTTTTTGAAATTAACAGGTGCTAAAAATTGATGCAACTGTATAGCACTTGAGATTTTGATACCAAAAGATTCTTTATTTAACAATACATTGCAATTGTTCTTCTCTTGCCTGCTATAGGTTATACTAGATGTGAAGTGCTTGGGCGCAACTGTAGATTCTTAAGTGGAATCGACACGGATTCTTCAATCCTTTTTAAGGTAGTCATTTTCTGGTTTGATAAACATTTTTATGCGAATACTTGACGAATTAATTTGAAATTTGGAGGAGCTCTTAGATATAATTGTTATGAATCTCATTTTCTTTACCAGATAAAGGAAAGTCTTCAGTCTGAACAAGCTTGCACTGTACGGATTTTAAATTACAGGTTTATATTATCTACGACATTTAATACAATGCGTAATTTGTAGTTTCACAATGAAAGAAAACTTCTAACTTCTCTTATCACAGGAAAAATAAGAGCTCATTTTGGAATGATCTCCACATATCACCTGTTCATAATGCTTCTGGCAAGGTATTGTTGGTTTCTTTAGTTGACTAGATTGATTGAAATATTGGGATTCTCTAGTTTTACCATGTCCATGTTTTTTAATTGAATTAGAAATTTTGTTTGGTATGAGATAACCGGATAAATTCCCCTTTAGCAAGTGGAACAAGGATAAAGGATAAGTGTTCAAGTCAACACAAGAGTTTAAAGAACTCTCGTGTACTTTAGCTTAAGAATAGAGGCAAAGACAGCATTTTTATACAAGTCACTCCCATTAATAGTTATGCACTTTAGTCTCAAGAATGGTTATCAAAACATGCTTTCATTAATGTTTCTTTACCCTATTATTAAATCAATGTGTATGACAATAAGTGTAGTAATACTTATTACCCACCATTATTACTTTTTGACATTTTATAGCGGAATACAAAATGAAAGTTTTTACTCTTTCCTTACTAAATGAAAGTCATTGTTGGCAGTTAGCATATTTTGTGGGTGTCCAGATGGATGAAGATGATAAAAAGCAGGATGAACATGGGTTCAATCCTAAGATGAAGCAACTTAGCACTGTCGGTGCAGTCAAGGTGGCCGTGAGGAGTTTGTCGATGACTGTGGGTTGTTCACAGGGATAGCCCCGTTTCCACGTTTTGAATATTAATACTAAATTTTCTCTGTAATTACATCTTCTGAGTAGGTAAATTTGTAGTTTTCTTTCACTCTGTAATTACATCTACAATTTACAGAGGGCTTTTCTTAAACCTTATTGTAAACTTCACATTTTTCTAATATATGGATTGGAGAGTGCTTCAACATTGTTGTAAATTACAGAGGGCTTTTTCTTAAACATTATTGTAAACTTTTTATTTATGTGGTTAGAATCAATATCAGGTTTGACATCTGGGTTGTGTTGTGTTTATAATTCAACTTATTGGTATGAGGGAATGTATTATAAATATTTTAATTTATTTTGCTATTTTTAAAAATGATCCTATGATTAATTGCTATATTGTTATTGTTATTTTTATTATTTTTTGTTCTCTAAGAAACTGAAGTTTGATCAAAGAGAAATGAAAGAGACAATATAGCGACATAACAAATCATTTTTCTCCCAAACATACGGAAGAGATTACCTTCTCAAGAATAGCAATCATCGCCATTTCAATGCAAAGAAACACCAAAGGTCCTAAACCAACAAAGCCAGAGAGACTCCACAAACGAACATCCCCACAAAGTTATTCAAGTCCTATGCATGCCATGTGTGAATGGAGGTACATTTAGAAGCATCAAATTTCAGTTAAGTCCTTGTGAACCTAACCGAATTTTGGTTCATAGACTGTGACTGTGAGCTTTCAGATAAATCCATGTATTGAATCATTGGATAATAGGACATGGCATGAAAGGTCACTTTTCAATAACTTGTTGATCCCTCTCTTCCCCTCCCTAGGTTGCAAATTTTCTTGCTTAAGATTATTGCAGACTCATGGATTATGATTAAAATTACCATTTTGTTATTGTTGTTCATCTGACTTCATACATAGAATAGTTGCATAATGAGCCCCTCAAGTGTGTTATGCTGTATCCACTCATCCCCTTGTTATTTAGTAGCCATCAATTTTGATATGTAAATGACATGGCAACAAGAAGATTGAATTACTTGAAACCAAACGACACAAGAGATTGATAAAAAGATGCTTTGCATCACAGAGATTCACTGATATGACACATTTCACATGCAAGTTACCACATCTACCTGTTCTGCCAAGAGGAAGAATTTAGCCTCCCATTTAATCCCATGCCAGCTGAAAGATGATGAGAGCATTTGAAGTGCTTGTCAGTTTCTGTTCTCCTCTGGATGGGTGTGATAATTTCAATTTGTTAGAATAAATGTGTGGAACCGTGTAAGTATTATTGCATCATATATATATTTGTGTCTCTGTGGTTATTTCACCTATTGTTGTGATTTTGGTCTGTACTTGTACTGCATGGCCCAAAATAGGTAATGCACAAAGTTTAATCCACTGAGCACACACATCAACCAGTAGAATCTCTCAAGGTGATAGTGGTTTATGTTTCTTCCGGATAGCCATGGTTGGTGGTCAGAGTGATCTGTGACATTGTTGACTATTGATACGATAACTGAACTAAGGTAGTAACCCATAGCCAGAGAAGCCCAGGAGAGAGATGTAGCCAAGGATCTCATGCTTGCAGGTGCTTCTGTGAAGAAAAATTCTAATGATCCAGCCAAGGAGAAAAGATCTGCTGATCCGAGAAACAAGTACTGGATGGCAATCCAAAGGAATGTGATGGGCAACGGTTGAGCGGAGTCGAGTAGACCGTTTTCAGTGGCTACTCTCTTACGCTTAGTCTCCACAGCTGCTGCAACTGCCATGGCTCCAATAGAGAAAAGTAACCCAACTCCTATCCTCTGAAGATGAGTGATTCCTGTTTCGGTTTTAGTTATTCTTCGAGAAAATGGGATGATTAAGTGATCGTATATCGGGGCGAGGAACATGATGAAGAGTATAGGGAAAATGGGGAGAGATGCAGGTGGAACTTTAAAGGAACCTATTTTGGTGTCCATTGTTGATGCTTGTTCAACCGAAAATGTGGAGAGCTGAGCTACACAACAGTTGAGGATGATGGTACAAGCAAATATTGGTAGAATTCTCAGAACAATCTTGACCTCTTCAACTTCTTTAACTGTACATTCTAATGCTGAATGGAATGGTTTGTTCAGAACTGCATTATTTAGAAACTTCAGACTCTCTGACGGTTCGTCCATCATGTGATCTGTTGTATCTCTTTCTTTTGCATTCTGTTTAGCTTCCTTGTCATCAAGAGCCGGGCTCATTGCCATACTCGCTATTGAGTTTCGTGAGTTCGTGCCGATGCAGCAACCAAACGTTGCAGCAACTAAAACCTGCTCAGTTAAAAAACAAAAAGGTTGTTTCAGTTAACTTTTCCCCACTCTTAATATCTTTTAACTTCATTTCTATGGTCAATTATACTTCTATATACCTTGCTAATTGTTGTGAATGGACTTCCATCAGGTATTTTATTTCGGTATAGAGGGGAGCCCGCAAAGAAGACAATGATGGACAAAAATATGCTGAGCATTGCAATTCCAAAGCCCCACTCCCACCCTTTGTTGTCTTCAACCCACACCACCAATGTCACTGCAATTAGGCCACCACATGAGAGGCAAAAGACGAAGTAGTTGAAAAATGTGGATCTTCTTTTCCTGCCCTGTGGGGTACTGTCATCAAACTGCTCCGCCCCATGTGATGGCAACGACCCCTTTATGCCACCAACCCCTAATGCCACCAGATATAGTCCCGCGAACAGCATTGCTGCTTTGCCACCACTCGCTTCTTCGCACACGGCGTTATGATTTGCTTGGCGATCACATGGAGGAGGCATCAGTGATGGCATCTTGGCTTGTATCAACAATACTGCCAACCCCTGCTCAAATGCTTGACTTTAGATTTTGCATATTGTACAAGAAACTATGAAAAAAGAAGAAGCAAAGAAGTGACTGAGCCCAAGGATAAGAAAAGTAGAGTTGTATGACACAGTTAGAGCTTATTACTATTATCATCTACTCGATCAATTGTAAATAAGAGGATAATGGTTTTTTTAATCGTAAAAGTTAGAATATTAATTACTTCTAACCTCACCATAACTTATCATACAACATTCTCACAAAAATGCAAGAAAAAGACAAAGAAAATGGAGCATTATTAAGGGAAAAGGCGTAGTAAAAGGTGCCTGGCAGCAAAATTAGAATAAAGTAAGTTGATAAGGTAAGTTGTGGGATGATGATCGAGTAGGGACGTTATAATAAGAAAGCCGACCCAATAAAAGAGGTAATCGAATATGAGAATAAATAAAATTGAAATGATAGGATGGTGAGCCAGTGAGTCAGTGAGTAGTAAGTAAAGTAGTTAATGCAATCTGCCAGGTGTCAGTACTAAACATATCATATTCTCTCATCATAATATATGTACTCACACTTACGTGTACACTCTTGTTGCCACGTGTTATATTTTCCTCTCACCTTATTGGTTGCCGCTTACCTGTTTATACGGACATCTTTTTCTTTTCCTTCTTTTAAATTTTTATGTCGTTTTGACCATGTAATCTCGCGTTTTATAAAGCTTCCTTTTCTCTCTTCATTTCTATACCATATAATAACTATTTTGATTTTATTATAAAACTTTACTCCCTTAAAATCCCTCTATTCAAATCTCCATTCTCTCATCTATGTTTATCATATTTCTTTTTCATACCCCCAATCCTTACCCATAACTCTCATATCAATTCATAAGGACTACTTCAAATTTAATATCATAATAGCTAATTATATTTACAAGGATAAATGGTAAATTTTAAATTAGATAAGTTTGAAGATCTAATTTTAATCTTCTTATAAATTTAAGAAGTTAATTTTTATCATTTTTTTAAATATTAATTAATTTAGATGTATATATCTTTATAATAATTGATTTGTTTTTGAAAGTTACATAACTTTATATAATGATTCACAAAGAATCATCATGATGTACATCCATAAACCCAATGTTGTTTTTTTAATTCCATTTTGAATTTGTGTCCTAATGCATTTGAAGATAAGCACTTAGTTTAAAATATTCATACATTTTTTAAAGTCTTCAAAGGATTCCTTATCATAGAGTATGGTTGAGTCAATTCACTCCAATTATTTAATCATATTTCAATAATGATAAATTAATCCACAACGTCATACCCTATCTTTTAAATAATCAAGTTTTCAACTCATCCCTATTTTTCTAAACAAAAAAAAAAAAACATTAAAAATAATCATACCCTACACGTCACATAATTAATCTCTAAATGCATAAAGATCAAGTACATCTACTTATATTAATCTGTAATATATTTTTATTTCATTTGAGCACATACGCATCCAATGAATGTGTCTTAAGATTTAAACGCTAAACTTCGAAAGAAAGTGAGTTAGTAACTGGGGAAAGAAGAATGAAGGAAAGATAGTTGGCAATGGCATTAATGAAGAATCAAAGGTATACCAACTAGGGAAATAAGGAAGGGCCACAAGAAATGAATAAGAGGACATTTGATATTTGGAAGTGGGCAACAAATCTTAGACAAAGACCATAAATGGACAACTGTACAGAAAAAGAAAATTGTGTGTTAATAAATTTCTGAGTGATGTGGACGAGACTCAAGGCCACGTGTCCTAACAGAAAACAGAAGTGTCATCGCCGTGGCACTCCCTCATTGGAAAATTTTCCTTCGGGTTAAGGACCAATAGCGTACGAATAGGGACAATACTCAGAGTAAACACAATACGAAGGTAAAACAATATATTTTTTTCTTTTTTAATTTTTGGCTTTTTTTCACGCTCTCGAATAAAACTACTAAAAACAAAACTTATTACACTCCAATTTTATTACTATTTAAATATTAAATATTTTATTTATAGAAAAATACTTCAATACCACGCACACACAACTTTGCATGATCATGGTTCGATCTTTCTAATCTAATAAGAAAGTTTAGGAAAATATACTTTTTTTTTATTTATCGCCGTAATTACTAATATGAATGAGTTAGGCTTGTTTTAAATGAAAAGTATAGTTTTTGTTCTTAAATTTTGAATCTAGTTTATATTTAATTTTTTAATTTAAAAAAATACTACATGTTGATTCGGTAGGATTTGAGTTTAGTTTCAATTTAATGTTTGTAATATTTTAAAATGTTTTTTCATTTTTAATTAAATATTTAATTTTTATTTTAAATATATATTAATGTCTGTTAATTAATTTAAAATAAGTAGAAGGGTTATAATTGATTAAATAATCACTTACTATTAAAGGGAAATTTAAAAATTTTACTTTGTAATTATAAGTAAAAATAGAATTCAAAGTCTTAAAACACAGAAATAAAAAATGAAAAGAAATTTCAAATTTGAAAGATAAAATGTTAAATGTAGAAACCAAAAAAAATGTAGAGGGAGGGAGGACCGACGAAATTAATAAGCAAATTTAATTCCCTGAAGTTTTCCCTTGCTTTTCCCTTTACAACCATGGGGGGGGATTCAACAGTTAGCTCGTGATCATCCCACCTCCTCTCCAATTCAACTCTCCCCTTTTCTTTTAATTTAATTAATTAAACAGATATATATAAAAATTAAATTAAAATATATTCCTTCTTAGTTAAATAATATTAAAGAAAGAAAAAAAATCAGAAAAGAAAAAACTTACAAGTAATTGAATGGCAGCACTAATGAGGTAGATATGATAAGAAGTGAAAAAGGCATCAGAAAGGAAACCACCAAGGAGGGCAAGAAGGAAGGCTGTTCCCATGAAATCTGTGACATTGTTTGCTGATTTTGATGGTGAAAAGTGCATGTAATGGGATAAGTACATCACCAAGTTGCTTGCATTTGCTAAAAACGCCAAATTCTCCAATATTTCCACAACTACATACATACATAATATAATTAATTGATTAATTAATTAATAATAAATTAATCAAACCTCTAAAAACCAACAGGGTTTCAATTTATAATTACTTCATAATAACATTAATCATACCCAAATCAAAAGATGCTGCAATGATTCCTCCATGGCGACCTCTCAAAGCTGGCTTCTTTCTCCAATCTACATATCCTTCCCATCTATTAGTTTGATCATGATCATCACCAATTTCCTACCAAAAAAACAAAACGAAACAAAACCCATTTAGAATAAATGATGAATGAAATTTTGAATAGAAATAGAAGACGAGAGAGAGAGAGAGAGAGAGCTGAGAGAGAGAAACAGTACCATATTATTGGTTTAGAAGCGCTTTTGTGATGATTGGTTTTGTTTATTGCAAAGAGAAGTGAGAGGGGAAAAGTGGAGTGGGAGATTTCAAGAGTTTATAGGGAGAGGGAGAAAGGGTCGAGGGAGGGATGAGACAAAAGATCCAAAAAAAAAAAAATTATAAGAAAGAGAGATCAGAAAGAAGAGAAATGTGTAGAGAAAATGACTTCCATTCTTCACAAAATTAATTAATTAAACCACTTCATTTTGCCACAAAGAATAATGTATATGTTTTTTTTTTATATAAATAAAATTCTCTATTAGGCACTCTTATATAGAGAAAGACACAGAGAGAGAGAGAGATGCACATGGGGTTAGGGAGGGGGAGGAGAGAAACTTAAGTTTGGATTCTTTTGTGTGTTGTGTGTTAAAAAAAGGGTTAACTTTGGGTTTGGCATAAAAGAAGAGAAGAAAGAAACAGCTAGATATAGAAGCATCAAATCCCTCCACTCAATAAAACAAAAAACTAAATTTAATTTGGGTATCCTTTTCTTTGTTTGACCCACATCACTTAAACCCAAAAAAATCACTATGAGTGTATTTCAAACAACATCTACTTTTAACTATTTAATTTAAATACGTATAATTTTATTTATGTTATTTTTATCATTTGTGATTGACAAAGATAAATACATTTCAAATAAATACATAAATACATAATTACAAGTTGTCACACGAGAACCTTTTTTTTTTTTAATTTTTTTTTATTGTGATTAACGAAAATTAATGCATTCCAAAGGTTGCACCTATTATTGTGCAACCCTATTGATAAATCACATCTTGTTATACGACATTTTTTTTCTCTCTCTTTATTTGTCTTTCTATATTCATATTATATAATATAATTCATAAGCTTTTAGGTACTGATGATATCTAAGATGATGTTAAATCATTATGGTACAAAAAAGTCATGTTTTAAAGTCCTCTAACGTTATTTTCTTCTTACTTAATTAATATATTTTTTTATTAATTTAAGAGATACATCGAGATGAGTATATAATCCAACTACATGTCAAGTATTCACTCAAAACCCTCCTATATTAATACTTTTAAAACTAGAGTTAGTTTATAATTATGCCCACTCACACACCATCTTGTGGGTTATGCTTCATTAAATTATTGTTTTAGGCATTATTTTCCCAAAAGTTATGCACCTTTCTCTCAATACCTTCTGTGCCACAATTTATGGTACCACTCTATTGGTTTTCATTGCACACTAATTATTAAATTAATATTTTCACACATCCCATCTCTCTATTTTAATTATGTAATCATTTTGTATATAGAAATTTTCAAACTTTTTAAATATACTTTTTCAAAAAAACAATCTCTTAAGGGTGGATGGTTTTCATTTATTTGGTATGATGATAGTTTGCCTATTTTGAGTTGAGGTTTAATTTATTAGACTCTAATATATGAAGCGTTGTCAACTATTTTTACCACACATGTCTATTAGTTGTATAGTTGAATTTATTTGATATAATCCCTTATGGTTAATAACTATATAATATATGATGTAACTTCTAGTGTATTTATGTCTAACATTTATAAGTAATGTAAAGAAAAATTTAATTACTTACTAGGATATATAATCAACTTTGGCAATAATTGTTATTGAAAATTGTAGACCAAAATAAACCATAAAAATTGAGAGGCTAGAAACAACAACAATAAAGTAGCACACAACTAGAAAGCCCCGTAGAAATATGATTATTTTGACTCTTGATAAGAACTCGATTATTCTGCACGAAACGTGTGTGACAAACATCACAAAATATTTTCATATAATTAGTTGAGCATCACTTTTTTTCTTTATTACATACATGTACACAATTGATCAAACAAATAATATACGCGGTTTGAAGCACCGATCATTTTTCTTGCCAAATTTGTGTGCAATAATAACAATAATACTTATCAAATGATTGATTCCTTTGAATCAAAAATGACTTTTTAGAGGGTAAAGAATGAATTATATAATCTAGTTGGTATTAATTGTGTTGAAGGACCTAAATATATAGTCTAGTTGGTACAAAGAATCAGTAAAGAGTTTGGAATTTTGTGTATTCCAAATACTTTTAACTAAAAAACGAATAAAAATGTTTGATTGAATTTTCTGTGATATAATTTTGAAGATTCTTATTCAAATTCGTCCCCTTGCAAAAAAAAAAAAAAAAAAAAAAAAAACACTTTAGATAGAGAACATAAGAAGCAGTTTGACATAGGAATTTATTCTTTCAATAGATTATTCTTTTTACATAGACCCCTATGGGATTAAATCTTGTTATGAAAAATTGATAGATAGGATGTGAAAGAGATGGAAGAATTTGAAAGCCTAATGAGTGTTGAATAGATTAGAAAGAAATATATTAATTATTATGTGTGTGTGGAAAGTTCTATTAGTATAAAACTTGCACAACTTGAAGGATCATAAATTGGAATCCAAATTAGGAGTCAAGAGAACCTCAATGAATATAATTATATAATTTGGGGGATTTGGTTTGGAAAAACTCCATTTCTTTTCTTTTCTTTTCTTTTCTTTATTTTTCTTTATTTTATATTTTATTAAAAAATAAAATAAAATAAAACTCCAAATCTTTCTTTCTTTCATCCAAGTCAAGTCAATAAATTGGAGTGTAAAAGCAAGTCAAATTTCCTTTTATTGACCCACTACACCGTCCTTCCCAATATACTTTTTTCTTTTTTACCAAACCCTAACCTTAACTAATACCTACTTTCTTATATTTGTTTTTTCACTTTAGGAGTTTTGAGTATTACATACATTTAACTTTTATATCATCAATAACTAAAGAAAAGAAAATCATAATAGACATGGATAAAATTGTACTAATAAACATCAATGTTTATTAGTTAATTTTGAAATTTCCAAATATTTTTAGCTATTTACAATAATTCTAGTTAAAATAAAAGATTTTTATGTCTCCCTCTTGATGTAATCATTATTTTAAATTTAAAATATCATGTTAATATCTAAAATAAATAATAAATTAGTCATTCAACCTTCCAAACCTATTTTTAAAAATTCGAAAACAAAAAAAATATCTTAGGCACAAAAGCACTTTAAATGTTGAAAAATAGAGGACTAGAAAGGTTGTATTTTTCCTTAATTCTTTCTTTTAATTCTCTTTTTTTTTTTTTTTTTTTTTTCAAATTGCATTTTAATCTATAAAAATTTAAAAGGATGGATTACCGTTTAAGGGTAATGATAAGGCTACAAACAAACCACCTAAAAGAACTAATTAAACAAGGGTGGAGAGAATGTCATACCATGAGCATATGGCTTATAATAATCATATCATATACTTCTTTCAATGGGATCAATTTAAATTTATGTACCTCAAATCCAAAGAGAAGAAAAGGAATAATGCACATAAAGAAGGATAACCCTAATGAGCTATATATGACCAACAACAGAGTATTTATTAATAGTAGATTATTAAATTCGATTGTTTCAAATATAGCAACATATTGAATCTATATACCAATCTATAGACACATATAGATTTCTATATTTCTATATATTTTTAAATATTTTTAACAGTTTTGCTATTTACAATAACCGATATATTTAATTAACAAAATTATCAAAGCTAATATATCTAAGATTTGTTATTTGTATCACACATCACTTTGAAAAGTTGTTTTAAAATAGAGGGAATGAAGGGTAGATGAATTTCCCGAAGTTGTTTTAAATTATAAGAGGAAAGGGTAGATGGATTTTCTCAAAATGGAGTATCAAACCTAATTGTTTAACACAATACGTATTTGCTAATATTATACATTTCTTGTTTACTAAATATAAGCTATATTTGAAATTAATTCTAACAACAACAAAAAAAGAAGAAGTTATTTTTGGTAACATTTTTAATTTTTATATAAAAGTTATTAAAGTTTAAGCTTTGTAATTAGAAGAAAGTTGAGATGCACCCTAACCCTAGCCCTAGCCAATAATGTAATGTCATTTTTGGATGAAAAAATGTTATGGAGCTGCCTATAAAAGTGAAACCTATTTGACAATAAAAGAAAGGCATTTCTATATATGTCATGACTATGATATATGGGTGTACAATCATATAATTAAAAGGGGAAAGAAAAGGCATATAATTCAAAGAATTTGGTCTATATAATATGTATGATTTGATTCAAAAGGAAATCTAACCAATACTAAATATCTCATAGCACCATAGAATTATTATTTCTTATTTCTTATTTACTTTTTTTTTTGACAAAGAAACAAAAATGGAGATGATCATGGGAGATCAAGTAGGTATAGGTGAGAATCAATAAATGAACAAATCTATGCCACAACTTTTTAACCCTAACTATACAATATCAATATTTCACTCTCAAATCTCTATAACCGATCACTTTTATTATATTAAAAAACTAATTATATAACTGATATTTTATTTGATAGAGGGTATGATTAAATCACTTATCTCATTTTTTAGTACAACAAATCAAGACCAAACTTTTGATCTTTAAGAAATTATTTATCTTTTTTTTTTTTAATGTATGAGAGCAAGGAAGTCAATATTAATTGTCATTGAGATAAGTTCACTTTGACATATTTTGATATATTTTTCAACGAACGGGTTCTTAATTTTGTAATTACATTAATTTCTTGTATGGCTTTTTCCCCTTTCTTCTTAATTTTTGTGTTACCTATATCATATAAGATTCATTTGGTGTGTTTATAAATTGAAAGTGGTAGAAGAACGCTTTTATCATATGAAATAAGAGATTAAAAAGATTTGGTCATAGATTATAAAGAAATGAAGAATTTAATAGAGAATATATCGAGGTATGATACAAAGCTTGATTGGATTGAGACAATATATATTATTGGAATTAAGACAGGATTTTACGTCGAAGTTTGGTCATTAAGAAGATCTCTTGTCATTAATGTGAAGCTTAATGACTAGACATAATGGCATATAGTAACAAAAGAAGTTGTGTATAACGTTTGTACAAATTTAATATTTTAATTTTGTCTCAAGTAAAAAGCCAAAAGTAAGTATTAATGAAAATGAGATTTGGTCATATAGCATATGATGTTTGTATTGTGTGTCATTGTCTTGAGATTAATATATATTATATATTTACTATAAGAAAACATAACTGTCAAAATTGAATCTCACTCTTTCACATTGTATCCTATTAATGTATTGTTTATCTAGTAATCATATATTAGATAATTGAAATGTGACCATAATTATCAAAATAAAATTTGAAATGATATTAAATGGAATATTTTTAAATATCGCAACACAAATTGAAATTATTTAAAAATTTATCAAATTCTAAAAAAAACTTTTTTCCAAGTGAAAAAATTATTTTTTTATTTACTCGTTAATTCAAATTTGATGCTTATTAAATTTTTGTATAAATCTCATCAGTTAAATTTTCTTTTAAAAAAAATCAATTCTTCAAATCTCTAATCACCCAATATTTTTAAAATTGATTAATAGTTTTAGAGAGTGAAAAGAATGTTAATGAATTCAAGTTCAAATTTTGGGAACAATGTTGAAATTAGCGATTGTATCTAAATAAATTAATTTGATTGAGGGATTAGAAAGTGCATTATCTATGGAAATAAATCTCATGTTTTGGATTAAAAATGCACCAATGATCAAAGCAATCTATTAATCAATAAAAGCAAACAATATTAAACATGATATATCTAAATAATCTAAAATTTTGTTATATGTTATAAAATATTTTGGTTCATTTTGTTATATTAATTTTTTTAAAAAAAATTTAAATATTACATCTGGTAATATATTTTGTTAATGCAATATTTTAGATTTGTTTCTAAAAAATAAAAATAAAAATAAGAAGATCCAATTTCTATTTATGTGAAAGTAATGACAAAGGAATGCCATAAAGAAAAACCTAAATTTCATTTGTTAAAAAATGATTCATGAATTTGTATCATTTTATTTTTTTCTAAAGCAAAGTAAAGCCAAATAATAATAGTAAAGAAAAAATCACCGATTAATGAAATTAACAAATTGGTCAAAAGAGTCCCATATGTATTATTATTAGGGACATTTTTAAAAATAGCAAAATAAATTAAAATATTTATAAACTATAGAAAATTTTGGATTCAATTATTGATAGTCTTCTATCACTCTAGCATATCAATGACTATGAGTGATAATTTGTTTTAGGTTGTAAATATTTTATAAAATCTACTATTTTTAAAAAAAATTCTAACTATTATGTCATGCTTTAAAATTAAGAATTGTTTTTAAATTTTATAAAGTATTATTATTTTTATTAAAAAGAAAAGTATAAAGAAATTGAAACTGAAATGTCAAAGCTGTATTATTAGTTTCCCACTTTTTCAACTTAATAATATCTTCTTATATTAAATACTTTGTATCAAAATATAGCATTAATTTTCTCAATAAATATTAGCTTATCCTTTTTAAAAGTTTAACCATATATATATATGTTTTACATATTTTTATATTTGGTTTACATTATACACTTTTATCTCTTTACTTGTTTTTCAATGCAATCTATTTATTCATTCATTTGATCAATAAATATTATCAAGGCAGTCTTAATTAATTAATATGACAGCTTACTAGAAATTTAAAAAATTAGAGACCTAGCTTAGCTATAGATAATAAAAATTTTGTTTATCTCGTTTTTTTCAAAACCCTTATAAACATTACTCTACTAATAATAAAATTGATATTCATCATTTGTCGAATGATCAACGTAACCCATCTACCTCTACATGTTCTTAACGTTAAATATGACTAAAAAATATTGCTACGTCATTAATCAAATGTTTTAACTAAAGATTTTAGTTATTGTCATTTTTAATAAATCAATTATATAATATAGACCTATAATATGAAAAATATATATATTATATGTGTTTTGATATTTAGGTTAGAGACCAAGAGTAGGTATTCATGTATTAATCATACAAAAAAACAGCCCATTATGATGAATCATATCTTTAATCTTAGAGTTGACGGATCTTTTTTTTGTTTGACCAAATAACCCAAAGATAAACATTACGAAAGAGACTTCTATTTTTCTTTTTATAAAAATAAAGAATTATAAAATAGGGAAATTTTGATTTCTTTTTTATAAAATTAATTGGTTTTAAAGCTATTGAAATCGCTGTCGAAGAAGATATTTTCAATATCAATAGACTAACGTTTGGGCTTGGGCAATCAATTGGGACAAAACGGTGTCGTTTAAGGAATTTAAGTGAGCATTGAAAAAGGCTAAACAAAATTAAGAATTTGATTGATTAATCTATGAAATAATATTAAAAAAGGTTAGGTTGGTGCCGATTATTTTGAAGTTAGATTTGGACCATATTTTCTGGAATTTATAGATTAATACGTGTTCACCTAATGAATAAAAAAGCTGGATTTTTTAGTCTAAAATATTTATCCATTATAGTGTTGGTTTTAAATTTTAAATTTAAGTTACATATAATAACCATTACTGAGATTTGGACTTTTGGGGTAAGTTTTAATGAAACTAAGTCTTAAATCTTCAATTTTAAAACTGTTTTAAATGGAAGTTGTAGGGGTAAATTTTTTTAAATTAACATGCATAGCATTATTTACTATTTAGTTTTAACTATATATATGTGTGTGTGTGTGTGTGTTGAGAGAGATTAAAATTATTATATTGCTACAACTTGGTTGACATAATTACATAAGAATAGGTGTTACGAAAAAGCTAAGATTTTTAATTAAACAAAGTTTATTCCAATTTAATTATTACTTCATCCATGATATTGGCAACACACAATGTCAACATTCTTCAAGAATATATAGAACATATGTATATGTAATGTTCTCTCCTTCATGATATATTCTTTATGTGAATTGTATATCGTTCCACCTCAGCATTTTTATCAAGGCCTTACCCTTAAAATTTGTCCATTCATTATTGGATTGAAATTCTACCTAATTTTTTGCTATAAAAATAAAGCTCCATTAAGTAACGTTTTTCTTTCGAAAATTATCTCCGTTTGCATGCATGCTCTTTGATCCATTTGAGTTTTAGAAAAAGGATAGTAATTTATGTATCAAAAGTCCAAGCTAACCTCTTCGGCCACAACCAAGGTATTGAAACTGAGCCTTCCCATTTTTTATGAACGGGCATGCATCATTTAGTTCAATAATTAACTTTAAATTAAATGACTTGAAAATTTTAATATGAACATCTTAAAATACAATTTCCCCATAAATATATTGAAGTAAAATTAATTATTAACACTAAAACTATTGTTACAATTAAAAGCTTTTTACAAGCACTACAAGAAATCGGGAGTTTTCCGACGCAGGAAAACTCGTCGGGAAACATGACGTCGGTAGAAGCCAGTGTTTTCCGATGCAGCTTGGTGCACGTCGGGGGAAGATATTTCTCCCGACACAGACGCATTAGAGTCGGAACTGGCTGTAATGGGTTTAGGGTTCCTCCTATGCGGTGCGAGGTACATCAGAAAATGGGCCACTATTCCCGATGTGGAAAATGTAGCGTCGGAAGAGGGTGGACAATTAATTGTATCGTTTGGCCTTCCTCTGACGTGGTGTCAGGTGCGTCGGGAAATGGGCCACCTATTTCCGACGTCTACAGTGTTGCGTCGGAGAAAGAGCAGATCATTAATTGTACGTTACGTCTTCTATAGGGTTGTGATTTGAAATAAACTATTTACTTATTTACGATGAGATAGAGTTCACAATCACATAGTTTAGGGTTGTGATTTGAAATAAACTATTTACTTATTTAATTATGATTGTGAAAGGCAGTGGGAAATGTAATAAAAGAAGGTGCCAATGAGAATAAAGAGATTAGAGTGTTTTTAATGTGATGTGTAATTAATTAGTTGAAAATTGATGGGTGATAATTTAATTAAATTAAATTAAGGTTGAAGGTAAGGGCCACATGTGAATGGAAAAGGTAAAGGGCTTTGATCACTTTCACCTCATCTTCCTCAAGAAACTCATGGAAAGGACCTCACAATTCACATTGAACCCACAAATCTCCCTTTCACTATTCCCCTTCTTCTAAGGATCCTTTTTCCTTTCATTCACACCTGCAAAATTCTTCCCTTTTTTTACCTATTTTTTTATTTGGTTTTTTATGTTTTAATTTATTTTTTACGTCGTCTACTAGTTTAACATGAAGAGTAGATTTGACATCCGAACTTTTACTTGTTAGTGATATGAATCAAAAGAAAAAAAGTTAGGTGTTCCTTTTATATATAGAGTAATATATGATGTATTTATAGAGATTTGATCTACCAATAAACATGAAAATTTTCTTATCCAAACATTAAAAAATAAAAAACTTATTTTCTCTTATATTATCTTAACTTTGGACTTTATAATTTAGACCAAAATATCAATAATAATAATAATAATAAAAGATATATGGTATGTGGACCCTAGATTCTATTATAAAAAAGTAAAATATTTAAAAATGGTGAAATTACTTATTTGCTAATTTACTTTTTTTTTTTGAAAAAAAAAGGAAATTTGTTAATTAAATTACTATATATATATATAAATGTCTATTAATATTTTATTATGATATTACCATATATCCCTAATTAAATTAGTGAATATCCATCTTGTTTTGGGAGTAGAAAAAGGAAAATCAGTCTATGTTGTTGGAAGAAAAACAAAACGTTTGAATCATTTTAAAACAAACAATTATCTAAAAAATATTATTTCCTCTTGATTTATTTTCATAAATAATTTTAAAAATATTTTTCCTTAAAGTCATAAATATAACAACTTATTTAGTTCTTATACTAACAAATTATTATAAATGTATGTATTTTTTAATTTTCCAAAACAACTAATTAGCGACTAATAGATATGAAATTTTCTTTTAGAAGTTAGGGGCCCGTTTGGTAACGTTCTCGTTTCCTGTTTCCTGTTTCTGTTTTCATTTTTCAAGAAATGAGGGTGTTTGGTAACGTTCGCTGTTTCACGTTCTAAAACAAAGTAGAAACGTTTCTCATTTTATAAGGAATTATTGGGAAAAAAAAAAAAGTAGTTTCTCCCGTTCCTGTTTCTCAATTATTTTTATCGGTTTCTTTTTTCTTTTTCTCAATTGTTTCGATTGGTTTCCTTTTTCATTTTCTCAATTCTTTTTATTGATTTCCTTTTCTTTTTTCTCAACTCTTTTTATTGGTTTCCTTTTCCTTCTTTTCAATTCTTTTTCTATTTCATTTTCCTTTTTCATTTTCTTTTTGTGATTTTTTTTATCTTCCTCTTATTTCCATCTTCTTCCCCAAATAACCAGTCTCCACGTGGTTTCCTTTTTCTTCGTCTTATCTCCATCGTCTTTTCCAAATAACCATCCTCTTCCTCTTCCTCTCATCATCTTCGTTGTCTTTCTCTTCGCCCCTCATTGTCTTCCCTCTACAAGACGTCTTCCTCTTCGCTGGATCTGGGTTGTCCTCTTCCTCTTTACATGAATTATTTTTTAGTTGTGGGTTTTCGCCGAATTTGCGGGTTTTTGTCAGATCTGTGTTTTAGCTTTGAGTTTTTGTCTTCCTCTTTTTCGTGGGTTTCAGTCCTCCTCTTCGTCGTAGGTTTTCGTCTTCCTCTCGTCGGCTCTATTCTTCAGATCTCAATCTTTATCTTGTTCTCCATAAAATTACAAGAAGACCTTCCTATCTAGATTTGATAATTTGTTTTATGTTTAATGGAGGACATATATTTTTGTTTGGTGTTTAATTGACTTAAATGTGAATAAAATAAAATAAAAATTTCAAAGAAAATCAGGAAACAAGAAACAGTTATCAAACACATTTTCTATTTCTGTTTCTATTTTTCAAGAAACAAGAAATAGAAACAGTTACCGAACACATTCCTATTTCTTGTTTTAAAAAAAGAAGGAACGAGAAACCGGGAACAAGGAACAAGGAACAATAAACAGGAAACGAGAACGTGACCAAACGGACCCTAAAATTTCGATTATCTGTTTCTATAATTATATTGTTAAATTTAAAACATGAAACACCTAGAAAAAATTGTATTTAAATTTTTTTTTCGTATATTCATTTCACATTACTACTTGGAGAAATTGAAAACGTTTTTTTTTTGTCATTTTTCTTGTAGAAGAGAGCTTTTTTTTTTCTTTTTTAAAAAATCATACTCTATAAAATCATTAATGAAAGAAAGCATCCAAAGAGAAAAGTCCAATTTTAGTTGTCATGCTTATAAGGTAATATGCATGTGATTCTTTCCATGTGTCTATCAACATTGTAATTTAGTGGGAAGAATATATATTATATTATATTATATATATATATATTTAAAGGGTAAATAGTTTGTCAAAATTTTCTATTTTTGAAAAAATTTATTCAATTATTTAAAACTATTTCTTAAATATAAAATAAAATACTTCGATACGATCGAGGTTTATTCTCACTTCCTATTGTTATATATATAAAAAAATATTATACAAAGTAGAGGGTATAAACTTTTAGTCTCTAATTAGTCATAGACTTCATCTACATTTAGAAGCTTAAAAACATTATTATTTTCACTTTCAATAAGATAATTTTTTTGTGTGAAAAGACCCATTTAATTCTAATACTTTAAAATTTGTAACAATTGGATTTCTAAACTTTGATACATAACAATTTAGTTCTTATACATTTTTATAGTTTATAATTAGTCTAGTTCGTATAAAAAAAAATAAAAGATTTAAAATATAATATATTAAAAATTATTACCAGATAAAATTTGACACTTATTTTCTTGTATCATTTTTCACCATAGAGATCAGATTGTTACCATTTATTTATTTAAATTTAGGGATTAAATTCTAAATTTTCAATATATGATGAATTGACTTGAAAAATGGGACTATTTATTGGTATTAATGATCTATTTTATTTTTGTCTCTTTGGGGGAAAAAAATGCATCCTAATAAGTAATAATAATGCCTATAACATCGTCACCATTAGAAATTCCAAAAATAATTTAATGGATGAATTTTGCTTCCTTCTTATCCACAATGATATTATGTTAATAACACCTTGTATTACTAATACTTCCTTTTTCCATTTCGTCTTTACTTTTATGAAAGCAACTTTTCATGGTCAATCTCTCATTCATACATGTTGAATTTTAAATAGTCTTTAAAAAAATTAATTGAAAAGAAGTTGAAATTTTCTTTAAAAAAAATGTATAATAAAAAATTTTGTTTTTGAATTGAAGTGATATATCATAAATAGTTACGTAGTCAAATTGAACAATAATCATACATACATATGTATTTCGTTTGTGAGAAAATTTAATAAGTTTGATCAATATGTATTATTTAGTAACATATTGGTAGTAGAAACAAAGTAATTCTTTATTCAACTTTTCTAAAATAATTATTTGCTCAATTCTTTTTGTAATATATATAATAAGGATATATATCTTTTATTTAATATAATAAAATAATCACTATTTTTAAAATATAATACAATTAATACACTCAATACTTAATATTGTGACACCTAAGTTTAATATTAATTTAAATGCTAATTTCACTATATATAAAAAAAAGGAAAATTGCATTCTAACACTCCATTAAAAAAAAATAACAAAGTTAAAATATATGATTCTAATGAGTTTCTTGACAAAATAAAACGAAAAAAAAGAACTAAAAATAACTAAACCAATAGAAATTGAACACGCACGTATATATATTATATATGGATAAAGGGACAACTACTTTATATTTGTAGATAACGCCTTTTAAATAGATGAATGGTTGACATGTGGTAAGTTGTGACATTTCGAAAGCTATATTGTTTTTATTAAAATTTTCACAAACATTATATTTTTTTTAAAAGAAATTTTAATTATATGTATGTATGTATAAATCTATGCTCATTTGAAAAAAGAATGCCTTTGTTAGACTTCGGATTCCAAAATATCTTCTTGACATGAGAATTGGCCAATTGAATAATTTGAATGTCTTTGTTGAAAAAAGATGATTGAGTAAACGTGCAAAGTTGATTATGTATATAAGTTAGCGTAACAAAGATTTTTATACATTTTCATTGACTTTTATGAGTAAGGATAAGAATGATTAATTAAGCTTTTGCTAATTTAATTCTCTAACTTCATCATAAAAATTAAAGTAAAATTTTGGACAGTAGAGCCTTTTCACTTTCGCTATTAGAAAATTCTCTTAAAATCGTATATAAGTTATTTTGTTTTTAAAATATTTTTTTAATTGATAATTAAGTATGATTCGAAGATTCATGAAGAGATATTTTCTTGATTTTAATTGAAAATCTCTTTATCAATTGGTAATTAAGTGAGATTGGAGAGTTCATAAAAATATATTCTATGAGATCATCCAATTTTAGAGTTCTATAATTGTTCATTATGTCTTAATGCTTAATAAAGGATGATTTATTTTTAATACACAGATAAAAAATGATCTATTCAATTAATTTGGTGGGTATATAACAAACCTATGTAATATGAGGTAATATGCCCTAAATTTATATATATATATATATATTTTTAAGACCAACTTTTCTGTAGATTTTATTTTTTCAAAAAGAAAAAAAAAATCTAAAAACAAAATACCAACAGAGAATAGAAATAAAAAGTTTATTAGTTTGGAAAATTTTCCTTTTTACTAATAAATTTTATATTCTTTACAATTACACGATATTCGTATGCAATTTTGATCGCTTTTTCTTAGAAAATTTGTTCAATAAAACGAGCAAGAAATTAACATTTTGCAAATTTGTTAAGAGATATGAACACATAGAAATTGGAAAAGATACATATTAAAGATTTACTAAATTGTTTTTCATTGTTGAAATATGAATATAAGGTTATCTCTTTATATGGCAACATTTTGCTTAGAATGTTGAATTGTTAGATTGGTTTTGTGGTTAAGTTTGAGCTCCATAAGAGCACAAAGCAAGACTTGCACATGCAGCTTGTTCAGCCCAAACTATTCGAACCTTTTGTTTAGGCCCAACCCAAACACTCGTATACCTTTTTCTTAAAAAGGAAAATATCAATTTGTACTTGCAAAAGCCTTTTGCAAGGTGTCATTTTACACCTTTTATTGTGTTTCGCTGACAAAAAAACATTATTAAAAACTTATAATTATATAAACTAAATTCCTAACCTTTAGTAAATGAATCAATTTACAAATTTTAAATTTTTGTAACAAAAATTCGTTCAAATATTATAAGTAAAAACCGACCATAACTAGCAAATTCATCTTTGGTGTTATTATATGAAACTTTAGTGGTCTATATACAAGCGGAGTATCCAAATTTATAGTCATTCGAATCTTGTTCCTCTCTATATAAGCATGTGCTCATTCTCTTTGTCTAGTGCACCCAAGTGAGCGCGGCTGTTAAAACCGAAACCATAGGCACCTCATTGACCTTGACACCAACTATTTGCATAAGCTTAAACAGATTTAAAGCTTCCCTTGATTGCCCCCTTTGTGCATATCAACAATCATAGCATTCCATGACACAAAATCCCTATGGGGCATTACGCGAGCAGGTCGAGCATGCAAAATCAGTATCGCCACATTTGACACAAGCACTCACCATGGCCATCTGACAGACTATATCTACCTCCTAAACTGATTCAAACATACGATAACATGAACTCAACAACCCGCTTCAGCATGCATAAAAACTAACCCATTTTCAACATGTGGGTCAAATTCAAAATCATGTTTGATAAGGGCACCATGAACAGTTAAACTTTGCTTCACAAGCAGAAGATTGTGCGCAAGTTCGAACAAGAAAGTTGAACACCATTAGATTGGAGAATTTTGTTGAATAATTGGAAGCTTTTGTGTGGAGTTAAGCTTCTGGAATAGTCTCTGATCATGGAGTTTAAAGCACATTGGTCCAAATTTTGGTTTGAATACCGGTAGATCGGTGGGGTTTTTTAGGGAAATGGTTGTAACAAATTGGCCTAAAAGTTGCCCAACATTAAAAAGGCCATTATTGAGCAAATTGGGTGTGGATTTGTTTGAGCTATTTGAGGAAGATGAAGGCATTGATCAAAGCAATTGTTGGATGCTTTGAGATATTTCTTAAAATGGTCATTAGGTACAAATCAAAGTAGTAAAAGAATTGTAAATGCAACAATCAGAACCATTTGATCATGTAAGCATTTTAGAATGTGTGGATCAAAGCAAGAACAAAACCGAAAGTAGTAATTTGGCGGAGAAGTGCTTTGTGTTATTGGCAGCGAGCGAGGAAGTCAAAAGTATGCCCACCGACGTATGTTTTTCCCTTCTCACAAAAACATACATTTTTCAAACAAAAATTTCCCTCAATATTTTAATAATCGTTTTTTCATTTATAATAATTTTTCTACAAATTATAAATATAATATATAAAATTATCAAAAATAGAAAAATTAACGAAACATTTATGCGAGTGAATTTTATCGTTTTCTTATGAAGAGTAAATAGTTTTTTTTTTCTATTTTCGACAATTATCCGTATTTTTTCTATTTTTAAAAAACTCAAATACTAATTTATTTAAAAAACACAAAATATTTATTTATTAATTTAAATTTAAATTCTTTTATTTTTGTAAATTTTCAAAATATTTTCATCCATACTTTATTGATATTTACATAAAATCAAGATCTTGATATTTTAGTTTCATATTTTTAATTTCTTTTACACCAATTTTGTGAATGTAGTTGTCACCCTAAACATAACTCAACTTATTTAGACATAATATCAATTATCTCGTTTCGTTATAATAAAAAAAATTATTGTAATTTAATTAATTAATTATAGAGCATTTGTTTAGTGATTAAAGCTGTTGAAATATATTTAATTGTTGTAGTTTAAGATTTCTTAGTTTGAAAAGTGAAATGTTTGTAAGATTAAATGAAGGTTGCCTATGCATATGCTAGATTATTTAATTGCTTGAGCACTAAACATGTTTTTCTTTTATAGAATAACATAAAATAACAATATGTTATTATGTCCTCCATTTCATAATATTATAATATTACTTTATAAATGGTGGAAAAGATTTCTTTTAAAGAAATGTAATAATGTGAGATTCAAAACCTCATGTCATTTTACTACTCATTAATCAACTAAACTATGTGTGCATTATCTTAATACAATTCAAACTTGATAAACATAACTTTCTCATTTTATAAGTTTTTTAATCTAAAGTTGTTTAATATAATAGTAAAATATATATGTAATACAAAAATTTATTTACATCGAAACTAAATTCATCCACTAACTTTAACAACATAGTTCAATAATTTAATTAAGCTCTATTTGGTAACCCTTATTTCATTCTTTGTTATTGTTTTGAAAAAAAAAAATTCAAAAATTGATATGGTTGTTTAAACCATTAATTAGAAAAGCACACTTTCTCAAGTTGACTTAAATATTATTTTTATAATTATTATATATATACATTTGATATACTTTTTCCAATACTATAATTGAAAAGAATAAATAAAACACAAATCAAAACTCCTAACAATATGAGATCTTCCTTTCTTTTGATGGATTGATAGAATATTCTTTTGATTTTCATTTGAAGTTTTTCTCTTATATGCCATTGACAAGAAAAAGAGTACAAATAATGTTACAATAACACTCATTAATTATAATGGAAGGTTTATAGTTAAGTTTCTTTTTTCTTTCTTTCTTAAATAATCAAATTAAGAGTACAAATCAAATCATTTAAAAAACAAATCAAATCAATTAAAGATAGCATGACACGTTTCATAATTTATATGTGGGCTTCCTTCCTCCATTGAATGTTGCAACTTGATATTTTAAAATCAAATAAAGATAAACAAAATCAAAGTTATTTCAATCGATTTGACAATAAATATTTCTCCTACTACTACACAATGCTTGCTTTCTTAGCTTTTTCTATTTCAAATTTCCTTCTACTTTTCTTTTAAATTCTAGATTATAGTTCTTCCATTTCTTCAACAATCACTTTTCCTTTTCTTTTGTCAAATTATAATAAATTTCAAAAATTGAGTTGGTTTATGAAAACATTAGTGAGAAGTGAATGTTAAACAAAGAAATTTATACGTTAAATTTTCAAAAACTTATAATTGTTTATAAGCTCTAACATACATAACATATTCAACTCTATAAACAAAAAGTTGAAAGAAAAAAAAAAAGCAAGTCTTGAAAAGAAGAAGCAAGTTTATACATTTTAAGTGATAGTTGTTTTGCACTCAAAATGGGTCAAGTAGAAAAGCAAAAGTAATATGAAAAGTAGTTGTTTTGCTTTTTCCTTTTTATCTTTTCCTTTTGATGTTTACATAAAGTTTTTAGCCAATATTCCACGACCCTTTATTGATTTAAAATCAAATGACAATAAAATGGAATTGCATGTATAACCCAAAAAGTCATATTCACTGACGGATTTGGTATAGATCTAGACGAGTAATCTCTCTTAACTTCATACTATTTATACATACATTATTGAACTATAAAGTCCCTGTCAACAAAAATTTTTTATCGACCACCAATCACAATCTTATTTTGTCACTTCCACGTTGTAAAGAAAAATTGCAACAAATTTATAGACTCTTGTAAAGGTATGGTCACTTTTCTATAAAGACATTGAAAAAATATATACCTTTCTTTTCAAATGAAAAATAAGATGGTCCTTGTGTTCTTAATTTGGCTACATTTATCAAGTTCTTAGAGATTGAGTAATGGAATTGAGTGTAGTCTTGGGAGGAAGTAAAAGATAGAGTTTGGGCCCATATTTTAACAGTTCATATATTAATTAATGAAATGTCACTTAATTTCAATGTGAGGGACCAATAACACCATTCATGATAAGATATCCAAATCATGTGATTGTAATGTAGGGATGGTACAAATACCCCAAACTACTCTAACTACAATAAATTACTAAATTACAAATTCATACTTTGTTTGGATGGACTTTTTATTTGTACAAAAAAAAAATCAATCTACGTTCGTTTAATTTTTTAGATTTTGTTATTATATAAATAGTGTTTAGATTGAAAATATAAATAATGTTTTAGACCAAACGTGATAAAGGTCAAGATTATGGTATATAAAAATGTTTGGTCCTTGAACTTCTCTCTAAATTTTGAAAGATTTTATTACAACGTGTTTAAGCTTTATTTAATTTTTATGTTTAATCCCAAAGTTCATTTTGAGGTGGTCTCTAATTTAAAATTTGTGTTTAAAAAGATATTTAACATATTCAATTTTTTCTAAATCTTACATATTTGGTGTACTAATAAATAAACAATACTCTTGAAACTTTATCACTTGATTCATAATACCGTGACTTCAAGAAGTTGCAATAGTACTTTTAAAATATTCGCAAATGTTTTAAGACTAACGTTTGAGTAAAATTTCTTTAACATCGTAAACATAAATTGAGACTTGAAATAATGTGACGATGACTTAAAATAGTAGAGTGATAGTTTTGAATGATTTGATATTTTAGTATATTTTAAATAATTTGAACTTTATATATAATTTAAGTTTGCATTTCTTTGGTGTAATTTGAACACGAGGGGCATTGTTTTCTTTTAGACAGCAAAAATTCAAATCTCTCTCTCATCTTCTCTCTTCCTGTCTATGTCTATAAGCAAACCCAATTCACCAAACTTCTTCTTCAACTTCAACTTTTTTCTCCATCTTTGTCCTTGTTTTTGCATCAATTTATATATAATTTGCATCACTTCATGAATCCCATCTCTCTCCACCACTAAAACTTTCAACATTACCACACCACTCCACACACAATTCTACATTTTTCTCACTTGTTCAACCAAAAAAAAAAACAGCTAAAAGGCTTGAATTTTTCACCCTCTTTTGAGAATCCCACATGAACCCATTTCTCAATTATGGATTCTGAAACAACCCATTTTCTATCAAAACCTGAAGCTTCTTCTCTCCCCTGTTTCTGGGTCTCTGATTCTTGCTCTTCCATTAAAGAAGAAGGAACGACTCTTGGTGGGAAGAAAAGAAGGCTCTCAGTTGATCAAGTTCGGTTGCTTGAGAAGAATTTTAATGATGAGAATAAGCTTGAACATGAGAGGAAAGTTCAAATTGCGGAGGAGATTGGGTTGAGGCCTCGTCAAGTTGCGGTTTGGTTTCAGAATCGAAGGGCTCGATCAAAGATGAAAAGAATTGAGAGTGATTATGAATGTTTGAGTGCTGAATATGATAAGCTTAAGAGTGATTTTGACAGTCTTCTTAATATGAATCATGAACTCAAAGCAGAGGTATGGACTCTCTGTTTATGGCATTTAAAACTTCAGATCTGTTTAGATATTATCTTCATTGTCGTTTTGTTTCAGTCCCATTCTTATTTATTGTCCACTTTTTGTTCACTTTTTCATGCTCACTCATCTTCCTAAATATGACTTTAATATTTCAAAATCAATTTGGAGTTTAATTTTGACTTTTAAACGTGATTTTCATACCATCAACATTGATTTTAAAGGATTAAAGATATATCAAGAGTGTGTACATCGAATACTTTAAGATGTTTTTCACTCGAAAACAACTTTTATTAATAGTTATCAAGTTAGAGAAAATGTTTCATTTTGAAACTTCAAACTCATATTAAGATGTTTTCTACTAGTTAGATCAACTTACACTTTTATCAAAAGTCTTTCAAACGATTTCTACTAAGCGTATCAACTTAGAGAAAATGTGTTCTATTTCACAACCACTTTTATCCAAAGTGTAATCTGGTTTTCTACCAGGTTGATCAACTAAGAGCAACATGGGCTGCTGTTGAGAAGATGAAGAATCATTTTGAACCAGTCGGAGTTGAAGCCATGGACTCATCAGTCACAAAACTTGAACAAGCAAACGCAAAGACAATGGGTGAAATTTTGTATAAAGTTCAAATGGGTTCATCGAGACATGAAGAAGGTAGCCTGAGTTCAAGCAAAAGTGATGGTTTTTATTCTGAAAGCCCCACAAGGGATAACCAATCAAAGTCAGCCAATTTCTTGCAAGATGAAGAAGATGAGTTAGGTTACTTAGGGAAACTAGAAGATGAACTTTCTGCCAATGAGCTCATGAATTCCTTTAACATTCTTAGTAGTTCAGTTGAAAATCAATCTTTCTGCTTTTGGTCTTAGTAGACATCGAGTATAATAATTCTCAGTAAAATGTTTGAATCTACTGAAGATTAGAAATAAAAGAGTGGAAGTGATCATGAGTATGACTTCTTCATTTACTGTCATTTTGAGTAATTATCTAAACTATGTCTACTTCAAAACCAGCGAAAAGATCCTTTCGACAAAGAAATAACAAAGAAAATGTTCTGAAAGTAAACAGAGGAAAAAAGTAACATTTACACAAAGCACGTCATAAGATGAAAAGGGAAAAAAAGTGAATACTTTGGCAAAACCCAAGGTTGATAAACAGTAAAAAGAACTCAACTTTCTGATTAGAATGAAATATATGAACAGTTATACTTTCGATACAAAAAGTTACAATTAGTTCGACAATCAAAGAAAAACAGAAAAATGTAAACAATAAGAAATTGATATAAAAATTTATGTCCACGGTCAAAAAAAATAGAGAGTGATTCTTTTATTAGATAGAAAATATCATATAACAAATAAAAAGCTCTGATAAACTCAAAGAATGTACAAAGTGTACTTCTTTGAACAATAGAACCAAAATCATAAATAACGTAAATAAGACCTTGTTGGAATGCTTGGAATGCCTTGAGTTTATTTTTGTATGTTTCATATTACGTTACTTTAAGTTTTTAACCCAAAATTTAGAGAAGTGTGTTATATAAACTTTTTAATCTTAAGAAATCTCTAACTCTACAATTTAAATTATTCTTACTGTTCTTAACAAATCCTATAATTGTTTGTTTCTGAGCACCATCTCAGGTTCAAGTATTCTAACAAGTTCATATGAGAAGCCATTTGTCAAATGAGGTAGAAAAATCCACAAATTTCAAAAGGCAATCATACAATCAAGACCTTACGCAAACGTTAACACTAATTAATAAGCTTAATGCATCACGTTGATAGTGTAAAAATGTCAAAATTTGCAGGTAGAAAGTCCAAATTGTGGGTGGCCCCAGATGTCAAAAGCTTTTGAACAAGCCAAAATGACTTTTGAGCCACATCCCTCCATTGCTTGTTCTTGTTTCATGGACATTGACACCTCCCACCTTCCATTATTGATATAAGTTTGGAGTTTGATATTAACCTTTTTGTCTCAGCTATGAACTTCCAATAACAGTCCCTTAATCTGATTGCATGAACCATCACCATCCATGAAAGCAAAACAAAAAAGGTTAAGAAAAATCAAAATCTCTTTTTCTTGTGGACTATGTTAGCTCAAACTCTTATGGTTTATATTCTGTCACGTCCTTCTCTTACATTAAAAATCGTTCTGTAGAGGTAATTTCAATGACGTATCAATTTTTTGAACCATTCAATAGGGTGTTTCTTTATGAGAGAAAATGATTGGTGGTTTTTTTTTCTGCTAAAGAAACAGAAACTGTAACACATGAACTGAAAGTTTCTCAATTTTATGTGTTTAAAGAAATTGAGTTATCATTTGATTAAGAAATTGTGCACGTGCGAGTGATTATTGGTGACACCTGGCAAGAATGGGATTTCAAGATCTTTGAACTGTTGGAATGGAGGCATTAGAATTTCGCACATGTGTTTTGGCGGTTTTATCTATCGCAATCAGTTGATAATGATTGTGTCGGTTTTGTTTTTAATTTATGAAAAGATGCACATATCTCTATGCACCTTGGACTTCTTATATACATACAAAATTGAATGAAAATAATTTTTTTAAAAAATAAGACGATTTTACTATGTGACAAATAATGATTGGACAATTTTGAAACATGCATGAGACTTGCTTATCAAAATTATAGATCGATGCTTAAAAAATTGAAATGAGTTGGGAGATCGTTTTTAATTAAACGAAATGTTCCATGGCTAGGAGTGTTATTAAATTTAATAATGTATAGCAACTTGAAGGAAGACAATAGAATATGTAACAACTTGCATTAAACTATGGTACAGCTATATTCATAATTATATTGACTCACATTAATTCTTGAGAAAGTTTTTAGGTGTCCTAAAGAATAAAGCAAAATTCAAGAGATGAGGAATTTAAAACTTTTAAAGATAAATTGGAACTTGAATTTGAAGAATGTCACTGCAAATCTCAAGTCTTTGTCATAAAAACTTTTGAGGCTTGGTCATGGAAAATCCCTTTGAAAATGATGAAGAATGGCTATAGAAAAATACCCAACTTGAAAGGGTGGCCATAAACCGTCATCAAAGAGTGACGAATGCAACATTAGAAGAGCGCAACAAGATATTTAAGAGGAGGATTTCTGTAGAAAGCAATACCGAGCTTAAAGGATCAACACTAAGAAATTTTAATTTGGGGAACAAACCATGAAAAAAATCAGATTCATGAAGGATCTTTCATTTGTAGTACAAATGTACAATCAATCTCAGGATGTGCAGCAGCAAAAAAACACATGCAACAAAATGGCAGACAAACCTAAGAACAAGATGAGAGCCGCATAGTATAGATACCAAAGAGTCACTCGAGATCTCATATCAACCGTTGAATTATGTTCAGATTGGTGAACCCACATCAATCATTAGAGAAGTAATCATCAGGTTCATATATAATTGCAATTGAAGGCAAATCCATGGTTTTTGGGTGGTTCAGTTTCTTGCCATTTTTGCACCCCAACTAAGGTAATGTCTATGCTTGCCTGTAAATCAAACCAGATCACAACATTCGAGCACAAATTTTCAATATTCAAAGCACGACTATATTTGCTCCTGCTAACATCTAAAGAACGAGATTCATAATTCTACACGCGCAAAGAGCAATCGGAATACCAGCATTTACACAACATTTCTCGGCTTAGTATGGCAAATGAAAGTTGTTTGTGGATGTTTTCTCTTCTGAACATTGTTCGCAAGACAAACTTTCTATCTACTGTTAAGTATCTCCACACTTTCAATTACTCTATTCTTAATATGATATGAGAAAAAAAATCTATGCCACCAAGAAAAGAGTAAGGAATCAATTGATCAGAGTTCCAACTTAAACTAACAAGTAACAAGTCTAAGTCAAGATATATCAGACTAAGATCAGACCAAAGTGGTTCATTGTCAGTAGACATAGAAATACAACCTTTTGGATTAGTTCATTTTCTCAAAGCTTTTCTTTATCATTCGAAGAATGCTCCACATGAATGTTGATATAATGAAAAGAATCACTCCAGTGACAATGGCCTCCTTCAGACCAAGATTCACCAACAAGTTGACTAGAAGCCCTGCCACCACAACACCAAAGAAATTTGCAGAGACACCTGACCAGAATGGCATGTCTAAGATGGAAGCTATTATGGCACCAGTCCAAGCTCCTGTTCCGGGGAAAGGCACGGCCACAAATAGCATTAGCCCAAGCCACTGAAACTCTTCAACAGGAGCAGCTTTCTCTTTGGCCCTCTTGAATAACATATCGAGGAATTGAGAGGCAGATGCATTCCTTCCCGCAAGAAAAGTTGCAAATTTCTTCAAATAGAGTATGATAAAGGGTACAGGAACCATGTTCCTGCAGTTTGAATCCCACAGTTCATTTATTTCATCTAATCAGACTTTAAAAATCACTTGTGCAGAAGAGGTGTTGGTTATTTAAGTTAACATAGAAAACGGAAAAAAATGCATCACTCACTGCTCCAAAAAACTTATGAACCATTTCAAAGTTCACTTCAAACATTCATCAATGTTTAAAGGACTTGGCTAATTCTTCAAGATTTAGGCCCTCAATGATTCATAGGAAGATTGTGTCTCCATGAAAACACGTTGAGGTTTGAAATCTCCACATCTTGTTTGACGGAACATACCATCTATTCTTCAATAAACATAAAGATCCACTTACATTTGTAACACCAATAAAGCATGAGCTTGTAGCAATCTACTCCATAACTAGTTTATTTGAACTGAAATTTTCACCTTGTCTTTACATTGATGTGCATGTGAATGAAAAGTACACAAACACAAAAGCCAGCGGCAATTGAGGAGAAATATAATATCTTTTTTTTCATTGAAAAGAAAATAAAGGAATACACGGACACACAAAAACTAGAGGGACTCCCTTTGCATGAAGAGACGTCAAGCATACGAATATGTTCCTATGGAATAATTACAAAAAGTCTTTGAAATAGAAGCCAAAAGGGACCATAACTCCCTAGTTTCCTCTACACACCTCTAAACACCCTACAGTTGCACTCACTCACAAAACCCATAATACTGTGGACACACCAGCAAGCCAAAGCAAACGGTCTTTCTCTCCAAAGGGCAGATTGAAGAGGAACTACTTGATCATAGCACTGACGATTTGTTAATTTCTAGAGATAGTAACAAATTGGGAGAACACGTAGAATAAAAAATGGAGTCTTCAGAAATTAAAACATGAGAACTCACCCAAGTACTGATAGAACGGTTAGAGTAACAGGCTTAAGCTGCATCCAGTAACCAACAGGAATGGCCCCACGGAGTTCAATTACAGGAAGCGTAGCAAGGGCAAACACTACAGCCTCAGCAGGCCAGCCTGAGTTTTGCAATGCGCTGGCGATCTTTACCCCAAAATTCGAAGCTCTGATAGAATCAACAGCAGCTTTAGCATCCCCAGAAGCAGCAAACCAAGCAAGGGATAAAGATGCCCAAAACAGAACCAACAACAGAACTTTAACCGGCTTCTCCTCAAATGAAGGGATAATCTCGTCATCTTCGAGAAACCCATTTGAAGAACTTCGAGGGACAGTACGAATGATCCGAGAAGTCCTGGAAACGGGATCAAAACAGTTGAAATGAGGAACATTTACAAATGAACTCGAGAAGTGGAGAGACTGTGTACTCTGAGTGATGGAGGGCCGATTAAGCTTGAGCGAAAAAGGGGTCTTTCTCGGCGAAAATGCAGAAAACAACGGTGAAGTTAATGGTAAAGAAGTAGTCATCGGTTACCGGAAGCTGAAGAATACGAGTGGGGATCGAATTGTTCAAGAAAAATCCTCTTCAGCACCAGAGGGATTTAGCTGAGACATTTGGGGGGAGTGGGATTATGGCATTGGAAATTGATTCAGGAGATGACAATAGAAGAGGGTTTAGAGGAGATTCGTCCAATGTCAATCGAAGGGGTTCGAGCGGAGATGTTGAACCTTTGCAAATTGTGATGAACTGTAAAGGGCATTGCTGATTTTAGGGTACGAAGAATATGATGAAGTCGCTGGGAATTTGTTAGAGAGGAAAGTGGGAAGAAACGGCATAAGCAACAAGAGGAAGGATTTATCGAGGTTTTTGGTTTGGCTTAATTTGGATAAGATTAAGAGACAAAGAAGAAGATGTGATACAATAATCAAACTACATACTCAGGTCACCAATGTTGGGCTGACGAACGTGAGTTAGGTTTAGTTATGGAAGTTACAAACTTCCTACTTCCTCCTCAATTTCGAAAATAAACATACAAAATCACTTTTAAAAATATAATTAAGTTATTAGCAAAAACATATTTGTTCAACACATGAAAACATAAAATATAATATGTATTCTTTATCAAACTCATTTAATATTTTAAACTAGTTTACATACCTTGCAACTATCACCAACAACTTAATCTAGTAAACACCATTATGTGTCCAACTCTAGCAACCACTTTGATGACAACTCTTATGATTATCACGTTAAATTTTGGATAAAGATAAACGTACATGATCTTCAGGCTGTACCAAAAAGATGAAAGTTAGAAAGAGTTTAAGAGTCAGACTGATGTAGGGTGTTCTCTTAGATTTCCAAGTTGCTTATGTCAATATAAGAAACTGAGCCAGAGAATTATGAGCTCGATTTTGTATTTAGCTAGGGCCAATCTCATACTGGGCTGATGATTTGGGCTTAGTCCAAGCTAGTCCCCTTTTCCTAGCATGGTTACGTTTGGCATGTATCATGTTTTTTTTTTACTTTTATCATTTTTCGATTATCAATTATACACTTTTGTTCCAAATTACCCCTAACAAATACCACCTCCGATGGCAACACGTAATTGTAATTATAAAGATTAATTTTGATGATACCTTTGTTTAAATTGAAAAAAGAAAAAAAAAACCTATAATAAAGTTTTGTCTATCCTTTAAAATACTCATATTCCTTCAAAGTTACAAAATATTACTTTTCTCATCTTTAATATTTATGATAGTGTCACAATCATTATAAAGCCCTATTTTTTCTTTAACTAAACTACATTCTAGGTTAGAAAAGAAATCATGATATCAAAATATATTGTTAAATTATAAATTTATTGTGTGTTTGGTGTTTCATTTAAAAAATAAATTATTTTAAAAAAAATTAAAAAATTTGAAGTCCACTCAAAATAGATTTTTAAATACATTTTAAACTAATTTTGAAAAACATTTTTTTTCTTAATTCAATCCAAACCATCACAATTAAGATTAAGATGTGAGAGATTTATTCTTAATGGCTAAATCACATATTCTTTGACGGCTAAAATAGAATTAAGATCACTTTCTAACAAATAGATATGAAAGACCGCTTTTATTTTGTTTAAAACTTTGAGTAAAATATTTGGGTGGAGTTCTATACTTCCTCCAATCACATCCGAAAAGAATCAAAGATAAAAATATTTAACAAATTTATAATAACAAAGAAAAAGGAAAAAATATATTTTAAAAACAACCATATTATATTCCTTTCAAAGTAACATTATTACCAAAAAAGAAAAAAAAAAACTTTCATAAAGATTTGGAAGTAAAGGTTTAATTATTTAGATGAACAAAAATTAGGATCCAAAACTAAAATTGTGACCATGTTGTTTATCTCCCCCATTTTCAGCCCTACTTGATTTTAGATTAGAAATTAAATAGACCATAATATTCTGCTGCAAAAAGAAGTAGAGAAGTAGAGAAGTTGAATGACAAAGAACATGAAAATGATTAAATTAGAAAGATTTTAGCAAACCTATATTAATATTATATATAGATTGAAATCAAGGAAATCCTTACCCTTAAATCACAGCTCCTAAAACCAAAGAAGGCTGGAGGAATAATAATAAGGTTGAAACTGATCTCATTGAGAATAGGAAGCCTTTTCAATGACCAAATGTTAAAATAAAATAAACTAATTATTATGGGAAACTTCCATTATTACAACACATTTTGGACAGAAAAAAGAAAGAATAGAGAAAATATCAGTTTTGACAGAACACACAAAGAGTGAGAGAAAAGTAAAGGATATATTAAATGGAAGAGAAGAGAATATAGGATTTGGTTGAAATAAAACTACAAAAAAAAAAAAAAAAAAAGGTTTACAAACATTAATTCAAAAAGTAAGTAATAAAATAATACAAGAGAAACTACTTTTTTAAAAAACATATTTGACAATTTCTTTTTTATCGGTTTTAAGGGAGCTCAATAATATATCTCTAAAACTTTTTTTAAAAAGAAATTAATCTCTATACTCGTAAATTTACTTTAAATTTTAAAATTCATTAAATACACCTTAAATTTTAAATTTTGAATGAGTTGTCACTCTAAATATATTAATTTTTTTTTTAATGTATTCAATAAACTATCAAACATACATTATAGGCATGAGATGAAATTAATCCAAGTTTATTTAAGAAAATGATGATATTTGACAAATTTTCTTTTTTCAATAATCATGTACTTGGTTAAAATTATCTTTATGCAGAACTTTATTTGATTTAAAATAACAAATTTAGGAAGATCTATAGCTTTTTTTTTTTTTTTTTTTGTTAGAATTGATGGGATAGTTGGCCAAAGTTTGAAGCAATATGGTCAAAACTTCAATGATTTTTTTCACTAAACTTTAAATAGCGTTTTTTTGCTTCAAACAAAAGCTATTAAAGTCTCATATTTCTGGGTTTTTTTAAATTTTATTTTTATAATTAAATGACAGAAATGCTATAATTTCTTGTAGTTTTGGTGTCTTGTGTAATTGGCAAAAGGAAGGAATTACTTATGCAAAAGGACTTTAATATAAAACAAAATACTAAACCTCAACAACTCATCTTACGGCTGAGAATAATAATTCACATTCCACAATATCCCCTCTTAAAGTATAGTAATATTTGAAAATTATTCAAACAAACACATTTCAAAAATAATACCTCCACATATATATATATAAATAGATATATAACTTAGCTTCCATTTTCTCTTCCTCCAAAAACCAAAAGAAAAAAGAAAAAAAACTCAACACAAAAACTCAACAAAATGAATGTTGCCAATTTCTTCTTTCTTATAACCCCCATTCTAATTGCATCCTTCTCTTCTTCTCATGCATCCATCTTCACCGTCACAAACAATTGCCCTCATCCCATATGGCCCGGCACGCTTTCCGGTGCGGGCACGCCGCCACTTCCCACGACGGGGTTTCGTTTGGAGTCTGGACAAAGCATTAGAATCCCGTCGACTCCAGGATGGTCGGGACGAATATGGGCTAGGACAGGATGCAACTTCGACGAGTCGGGGATTGGGAAATGTCAAACGGGAGATTGTGGGGGAAGGCTGGAATGTGATGGGAATGGTGCTGCTCCTCCAGCTTCCTTGTTTGAAATTACTGTGGGTATTGGAGATGACAAAGATTTCTATGATGTTAGTATTGTTGATGGCTATAATTTGCCGCTCGTTGTTGTGCCCAGAGGTGTTTATGGGCCTTGTAATGCCACCGGATGTTCTTATGATCTCAATTTAGGTGCGTGTTTAAATGGTTTGGCTCGTTTATTTCAACAAATATTTTATTTTTTTAAAATCTATGTATTAACATTCTGTTATCTAATTTTTTGTCTATATATGTATGTATATGAGTTTATTGTGCTTTCAAGGTGTTTGATAAGAAATTCAAAGATTTTCTTTAAAATAGATTAAAAATGGAGGGTAAACAAATATAAATTTCAAAATCTATAAACGTGAAATTGTTATGAAAACATAACTTTAGTTTTTTTGTTTTCTTTCATGGATTTTCCTTCTTGCTTTAGTATAATATTTGAAGTTTATATAACAAAACAAACAATATGACTATCAAATAGTTTATTATCTAACGACTCTTCTAACAAATTCTCATAATTAAATCATGATGGATTAAATTTATATTTATATTTGATAATCTGGTTATATATGAAAGTCCACTGAAAATTTAAAGATCAGAAAGACATATATAGAAATTTAGGGCTTGAATATATATATATTTGTAGGTTGCCCAAAAGAGCTGCAAGTAGTGGGGGGAGAGAATGGTGGAGTACAAGGGGGAGTGATCGCATGCAAGAGCGCTTGTGAGGCATTTGGGCTTGATCAATATTGCTGCAGTGGACAATTCTCAAACCCTAATACATGCCATCCATCCATTTACTCTTCCATTTTCAAACAAGCTTGTCCTAAGGCTTACAGTTATGCTTATGATGATGGCACCAGCACTTTCACTTGCAAAGCTTACGATTATACTATTGTTTTCTGCCCCGACCCCAACGGGTATGTCTCACCTCGTTACTTAACCTTTACTCATTTTTGCGTTATCCATGACGTACTAGTATTTAATAATTTTTTTAGATCACTTAAATATATATCTCCTTAAATTTCGATTAAAATGATTCTTTTAAGTTGATTTAAAAGCTTTAGAATTAGTAAGGAAATTTTAATTAGAAGTCTAAATTATTCACTTATAAAAGTTTAGAGTTTGTTCGTTAGTAAAGTTACATGTTTGACATAAAGGGTGTAAGTTGATCGATGCACTTTCGAAAGTTCAATATTTAATTAATCTGATACAAACTCTAATCTATGTAGAAATGTAAATAGGTAATTTTATCATAGTTTTTACTTTCTTACAATTCCACGTTGAAAAAAAAAATGAAAGAAGTTAGTCTAACATCTTTATTAATTAACTTATAAGATACGTGATTTTGAAATCAAATCTATGTTCATTTGATAGTACTCGACGAATAACATTACGTAATTTAGTTTAGTTTAAGGGCATATAGTGGTGTAAGTGTTTTATACTAACAAATGATGGGATTAATTGGATAATTAATGCAGATCAAAAGGAGCAACAAATGAAACAATAAGCACTCCTCCAGGAATGGAAGACCCAACAGATGGGGAATTCATACATTTGGTTTCATCATCAACCATTCTCCAAGTTTTACCCTTTTCTTTACTAATAATTAATGTATTTTTCATCTTCATCAACTTATTTTTCTAATTTTCATGCCCAAATTAAATCTCTACATGCAAAGAGGCCTTAATTATGGATTATTCATGATGTCTCAAATTAAAAACCCTAACACCTTAGCCCTTTGATTGGCAACATCCATGGCTAGCTACCTTTCATATTTGTATGGAAACTTTATATTAATGTAGAAGATTAGGACTTATTGTGAGTCATTCTTGCTCAATTGAAAGGGAATTCATTTTAATATTTCAGGGATTTTTTTTTTTGTTTGGAATTCAATCAATTCTTAAAGGATTTCAAATTAATTAGGTATAATACAATTGATTATTAGGTTCCAAAATTAATTTGATCTTAAAAGAATTAATTAATGAAAGTGATAGTGTTATAGTATCATTATATTTTAGCAATTATGTGACAACAAGGTATATATAAAAGAAAATGATCAATACTATATACTAAATTATATCCTCTTCTATATTACTTACCCAACTTGTCGATCATTATATTTATCATAATCGATCTTTAGTCTCTTATATTTATTATTATATTTCTTATTTGGAGCTAAGAAGCACATATCATACATATGCATCAACTTGTTAGTTTTTTGAAATGTTTATCGACTTCGTACTTTATTCTATCTTGTTAAATTGAATCACGATCTATCAAAATAATAATGTTGTTTTTACAATAAACCAAGGTTAGTGTCTTAAAGTATAGTTTTTTATCCCTAGACATCACAAAATAATATTTTAATTTTGCTGGTCATATTTTGTAAATTTCAAAAGTTGTTGCTAAATTTACAATTTTCATCCTTTTTTTGCATTCTTGCAACAACCCTAAGATTTTCCTTAAAAAATTAACAATATTTCCTAAGCCATTACAAATTTGATAATATATAAACTAAATTATTACAATTTAATATCAAAGAAACTATATAGGAATTAAATATTTTTTTTTCTATTTTTTAAATATCGAAGATAAAAAAATCAAAATTTGGAATTAACAAGATGTTCAATACCTTACCAATTGTTGTACTAAAAAAAAAAATATCAAACACAAAAAAAATATATTAAAAAGGTTAACTTTAAACAATCGGGCAAAATATTTACAGCCATGTGTCACAAATTGAAAAAACCCATGGAATTTACCATTTTTTAAAAAAAAATTCAAGTTTGCGTTCCTTATCATCGTTTTTCTTTCCTTCTTCTCCTATCGTTTTTTTCTTTTTCTTCATCTGATTTCTATCGTCTTTTTATTACATTTGCCATTCCCTTCCTTTTCATATTCTTTTTTGTCCATTTTTTCTTTTTCTTCCTATCCTCTTTTTAATTTTTTTCTTCTAAATAGATTACGATTTTCTTGAAATTGTTCTAAATATTTTGTCACTAAATATTTTATTTATCTTTATATGCATCAGGTCCCTAAAAAAAAAAACTTAAAATATATATTTTTTAAGAAATGGATGAAGAAATTAGTGAGCAAGTTGTCAATTGGACACAAAGTGGACTAAAAAAATGTTCAAAATGCATCAAAATATTTTCAAAATTAAAAATGTCTAAGTTTCCCCTTTTTTTTTATGTGAAAATTTTGTATACATTTGGGGGCATAAAGCATTATCTTTTTAGCGCCACCCATTCTCCGCCGCCGCTCCACCCACAAGCCATGGGTCGGAAGAGAGATAAACCCTACCCTTCCTCCCACCTTCCTACCTCTGCCCCTAAGAGGCGTCGCCCTCCGCCGTCAACGGAGGACGATGATTTGGAAAAGCCCGTGTCAAAACCTGCGCCACCCCTTGCCCTAGTCGTCGTTGACCTACCTTCACACTGTTCGGTCCTTGACTTGAAGTCCCGTTTTGAGATCTACGGATCCATTTCCCGCATCCGAATCGACCGTGATTGTTTTGGTTACATTACTTATCGCACTAAAGACTCCGCCGATGCTGCCATGACCGCTGCGCTTGATCCCTCCTTCGCCTTCACTATTGATTCCAAAAAGGTACCTTCTTCTCTCTGCCCTTATGAAGTAGTATATTGAAGCTATTGCTGTGATAATTCTTGTTGAGTAGAGACATATGTACCAAATTTAGTCTAATTTCTACTATTATCTACAAATCTTGCAAAAATTCTCAACACCCATCTGAATTTAGGTCCTGATTTTGCGTGCAAATATCTATAATTATATATGGCTTAAGACTGAATTTGGATATGCTGCTCTGATACTTATCATTCTGAATGATGAAATTGAGTACAATTCCACAGGTTCAGGTACTATGGGCTAATGATCCTCAAGTCCAATGGCGACAAGGGATTAACGTTGGTGTTAACAAGAATGAGGAATTATCTTCAAAGCTCTTGCGGGCAGAGGTACCACTAAGCAGACATGGAAGAATCAATAAGCTTGCTTCAGCCATTGTCAACCCCAGAAGAAGCAACAGTTCTTCAAGGTCAGATGTGCCTTTCAGGGGCAGGGAAGTTGTTGCTTATGATGATATTCTCTAAGTTCACAGATTGCTTCATTTGTTTTCTCCTTTTCATTTAGTGTGGTATAGTGTAGTATAGATCGAGTTCTTAAGTGTACAAGTATGTCAGTTGTCTCATATTCCCCCATTAATTCTTCTTGATTCAAACTTCTTTATGATCCTAAATCCAAGTTTGTGTTAATGTATATCTACCATTAATAGAAGGAAACTCAAGCTTTTCATCAAGGCTTAGTTGCTTACTTAATTACTCTGTTCTTCTAGCCATGCTTTGATCTTTGCCCCTTGTTATATGAGCTTCTTCAAGAGTATAGAGCTTCCTCTAAGGAGACTATGTCTATGATCGGATTGCGAGAAGTTGTTGTAGGTATGAGAACTTGACTAACATTATGTAAGAACTTCAATGGAGTGCTCAAGTGTATGATTTTCATATACACTGTATAGTTTTTTATTATTGAATTGTGTTCTTGAACTTCCTTGGGACTAAGCAGGAACTGTTTCTGGCTTCTTCTGGACAATTTTGTAAGAAAATATAAAATTTCACTTTAAATATTGACAAAGTACAGTTTTCATCTTGTGGTATTCTTTTTTTAAATAGGTAACGAGTTATATTAATTAACATATATTTTATGTACAAAATGGAACTATTTATGGTTGATTTGCATGGACAAACATAACGTATTGGATTTTTGTCAGGATCAATGTTTGTGGAGATTTTTAATTTTTCTCTCTTAAAAGTATTGGGTGAATTAGTGAAAACTGAATAAAGGTAAAAATTTCAAATTGTAAAGGGGAAAATAATGAAGGTTGACTCTTTATCATTATCCTACTACTTAATCATATGCTAATTATTCATACTCTTCCTCAACCACCACTTAATCGTATTCCTCAAGTACCATTAGCGTTGGTTTAGAGCGGCAAGCACGAAGATTAAAGCACTTTTATAATGAATTAGTTGGATGTGAGTCTCTAGAGAAAGAGTTTTAATTCACCTTCACTGAAATTTTCAAACAAAACAACTAAAATGAATACTGAGTCTAGAATTGATGTAGTTGTTATAGGATTGATCAATCGATTGCATTGCAAATGTAATCAAATTAATTTTAAACTTACTTAAAATTACAAAATTGTTATATAAACTATAAGATGGAGTTGTTGGAAGTTTATTTCCAAAGCTGTGATTGGGTTGATCCAATCCGACTCGATTATACCTATCGACCAAACTCTGAAATAGAATTAAGATCACTTTGGTTCGTCCATATTTTTCCTCCCAGGCCCAACATCTCTACAACTCAGTGCCAAACTCGGGTGGTAAATTTTCGTCCTTCATCTCGGCGCTGCTCACACTGCTCCTCTCCTCTGTCCACCGCCGGAAAATTCAAGCTTAGCGAATTACTTTTATAAAGAAAACGACAGCCCTAAATCAAGACTGGCTCTTCGTGACTTGCAGAATTGATCGATGAATGATCCCCAACTAATGGAAGACGATGTAGAGCAAGAGATATGGAGTTGGGGGGCAGGAACCGACGCCCAGCTCGGTACCGGCCGACTCGAGGACAACAATCTCCCTCAACTCGTTCGAATTCCGTCACTCTCCTCCGCCCCCGCCATCTCATTCCTCTCCTGCGGTGGCGCTCATGTCATCGCTTTGACTGCTGGTATCCGATCCTCCTCCACCATAAAATGGTTTATCTAACGCCTCTGCCTTGCTCTTTGAGTCCTTTTGTTTTCCTTTTAGCATTATTTGTGCTAATGGTATAAGAATAAATGAATAAAATATGTTGTGAAATTTCAGTTTAAGTTTTATGGATTTGATAGTGATTTAACACCCAGATTCTAATTCCCATACTACTCATCATTTACTCTCTAATTAATATCAATAGTTTGGTCTGCATACTGATTTCTATGTCCTGGGAGTGTAAAAGAATACAAAACAAAGTAATCAATATTCTGTAACGTATGAACTGAAGAGTTCAAGTTTTTGATTTAGTACTAATGCTTTTGAAGGTGGTGGGGTACTTACTTGGGGAAGAGGCAATTCAGGGCAGTTGGGGCTAGGAGACATGATAAGCAGTTTACACCCTAAGCCAGTGATGAGGCTGGGGAGCTACTTCATAACCCATGTTTCTGCTGGATGGAGCCATTCTGGTTTTGTTTCAGGTCAGTATAATAGGCTCGTTTGATTACAATCTCGTTTGTTGTTTTTTGTTTTTAAAAAATTCAGTCTATTTTCTTTTTATTTCTTACAATAATTTGGCTGGTTTTAGACAGTGTTGATAGATAACAAAGCATGAAATTTAGAGGTGGAATACGTGTTTGTAGATATAATTTTTTAGAACGAAATGGTTGCCAGAAGGGACCTTAATTATTGGTTTTTCTTCCATATGAAGTTTTGCAGTACGTCTTTCAGTAGATCCCTCTTTCCATTCTTATGGTTTACTGTTGTAGATGAGGGAAGGCTTTATACTTGTGGGGAAGGCTCATTTGGGCAGTTAGGGCATGGTGATTACCACTTACGTTGCTTCCCTGAGGAGGTCCTGTTTTTCTCTGATAAACATGTTGATCAGATTGCGTGTGGGATGCGCCACTCGCTTGCATTGGTGAAAGGTACATAAGAGTTTGGATGCGTATAATCCTTGTAATGTAATGTTTCAGTGTGAAGATCAAATTACTTGAATCATTATCCATGTCTTCTTTACTTTATTCATTGCTAATGTAACTGCCGTTGTTCTACCTTCTCTATATCTATATCTGGGGTTGTCAATAATTTTGTATGTTCTGCCTTCTCTCCTTTTAATGAATCAACTGAAATTAGTTATCCAAGTTGTAAAGGGCAAATCTTTTGATGAATAACTTAACCTCCATTGCCATTGGTAGCTTTTTAAGTCTATGGCTATTTCAATGCAGTTCATCTCAAATTTTGACAATAATGATGATGATGATACAGGCTGTTCTGGTGAGCAAGTTTACGGATTTGGAGCTGGGAAACGGGGTCAATTGGGGATCTCCAAGAAGATTCAGATTGTTAATCTTCCCATGCTTTCTTCTGATTTGGAAGCTGCTGAAATAGTTGGCATAGCTGCTGGCGGAGATCATAGTGCTGCTTTATCCGGTGAGCATCAAATTTTCTTTGTATATATTAATTCCTCCAGTAAATTTGTACTTTGGCATCACACTCTTGGTATTATTTTGAGACTTTCTGTATACAAGCCTTGCCACAACTTCTATCGGACATGGTTGGTGTGCTATATATGTTAAGTAGATACAGCCACTTTCTATTGCGGAAAACCCCTATCAAGAATGATCTTCTAGGTGCTTAAAAAAGTGTTTTTAAGATCTATTAAGGGCATTCAATCAAATCGTTGTTATATGTTGGCTGCATTACTTCAGCTGAAGGGCATCTCTACACTTGGGGAAGGGGATTCAAGAGCAATTCAGATGTATATTCTCCTCAACATCTACCTTCGCCTTCATCGTTCAGTAAAGTTGCTCTTGGATGGAATCATGCACTAGTGTTAACTGGTATTAACATTCATTTCACTTATTATTTAATTGAATGGTAATTCCACCGGTGGCTTTCAGTTTTACCAGGATTATATACATGTGATGATGATCTTCTTCATGTTAAGTGGCAACCCTCCCTATCTTGAACAGATGAAGGGGAACTTTATATGCTTGGTGGCAAACATCACGGAGCGCTGAGTGATTCTGAAATGCTAAATGCGATGAAGTCTCTGCCTGGTAAAGGAATTAACTTCACTATTTGCCATTGTAACAAGCAAACCAAAACCATTCGAGTTGCTTGCTGATTACCACTTGATATGGGATTTTCATTGCATAGCAGGCGATTCCAGGGAAGAAAATTTCCAAGCAGTCCCTGCTCTTAGTGAAATAAAAGTTTTGGGCATTGCAGCTGGGGCCGAGCATTCTGTAATCGTTACAGGCATGGTTTGCGAAGTTGTTGGTTGATCAGAAACCATTTTTTTGCCATCCTTACATTGTTCTAATTGATTGTGCAGAGGATGGAGGTGTAAAGACTTGGGGTTGGGGGGAGCATGGTCAGCTTGGTTTGGGAAATACATGTGACCACACCAATCCACAAACGGTGAATCTAAACCTCAAACTTGAGAGAACTGCTTATGACGTCAAAGTCTACTGTGGCAGTGGCTTTACAGTTGCCGTTGCAACATCCAATCTCCCCAATTGAAACTGCATTGCCCTTTGGAGAAAACTCCGTTGTATGATTTAGGGGGTGGGTGGGGTGTAAGCAAGAAAAGCAATATTGCATTAATGAATCTTCAACAATTTTTATTGAGCTAATCAAGTCTTGTGGCAAAATTGTTCTATTTATCTATCTATATTTTTACATCAGAACTCGTGGATGGAGACTAGAAGAAAACTAAACTAGAAGTTGAGAGAGGCAATGTAATTTGAACGAATATGCTACAAAAGGGGAAAGCACCCGGAATAAAAGAATACAAACAGCCTAGTGTAAACTGTTAAGTGATAATCAGTATGTTGTTTTCATATCCACTGGTGTTAACAATTGGGCGTAACGGATCGATCCTCCATTGGCCATCAACAATGAATTTAATCTGCATATAGCAAAAAATTGTGTTATGTTTGTTCAAAAAGCATAAACTAAGTGAATAGAGATTCTAAAGAATAACCAACCTCGTATTTTCCAGGATACAGCTTTAGGAACAAGGAGAAAACCCCCGTGCTGGACCTTTCCATCTTCCTCTGCAGAATGAGCAACGGAGTAAGATTATATGAGATGAACGAATCAAACCAACATAAAACTGTTTAGTTTTTTCTTCAGTTTATGAAATTTCCATATATATAGACACCCGTAGAAAATCATGTGCCTGAGCAATAGTCATCTGACAACAGTCATCTTTCATACAATTTGATCTAAAGGAAACCAAGGTCAAAAAATGTAACCAATGTTAGTTTTAATTTGCTCCCCTAGGTTATTTCAAATGTCAAATTAAAGCAAATATTCAAATGGGAATGAGTTTTTACCTGGGTTGACCAACCATCAAATGATCCTACTAAGAGAACCTCTGATGCAGAATTAGGCCAGACCACGCAAGCAGTACGAAGAAGTTGCAAAGCTCTGCGAGCACAATTGATCCTCTTCTGTTTCTCCTCTATCACCTTTTGTGCATCACTGATAAGACTTAAAGTCATTGATACTCCCATAGTTAAAACAAAACACTATGCAAAACACAAGTTTCCCCGTACATAATTGTCAATGCCATCTTGCCTTCTATCACGGCTATCTTTGCTCGTATAGACCGTAGCTTGTCCTTGGCAGTTAGAATCTCATTTTCTTGAAACTCAAAAGCATCCGAAAGCTCCAGCAAATCATCAGAAGATTTATTCTGACCCTAATGATCATGATAGTAATAAACAGGCAGGTTAATATTTTATTGTATTTAACATTATTGCTCAACAAGAGATTCATACGCTTTATCAATATTATTAGACTAGTAGGCATCTTTTACATTATTCAGGTCTTTCTCCAGTTCCAGAAGAGGGAATGATAGAATCAAGTATCATCCATTAAAATCAAGCATATGTAGAATGTCAGTCGTTTGATAACAAAATCTAGTTGCAGAATAAACCTTCTCAGAAACAGATGCATTAGATTTCAATGAGCCAATTACGGACAAGAGCTCCAACTCCATATTCTGAAGTTGACGTCGTAGTTGATCATGATTCATTTCTTTCTCAGAGTTTGAATCGGTAGGATCCCCTCTATATCCTAGTGTTTCATACCTCAGAACATCCGACACCTCCCCGCTCAAAGCAATTTCAGGAGCTGTACATATAAAAAATCAGTGGACGTGAACTTTTATATCACAGAAACCAACAGATGAATATATATGAATAAATGAAAAACCTTCAAACTCTTCATCTTCAAGGTCTGTCTTGACTGTGTTCCAACTTCTCTGCACCTCAGGACTAACAGAACCTCCGAAATCGTTAACTTTCACACAAGAACCCTGAGTAAGATAGCCCCCGAAGTCGCTCCACTTGCCTTGTTTGGCGCTCAGTGGTGTGCTGATAGTGCTTCCTCGTAGGTCGGCAACTGTCTTTTGCCATGCAAAAAGCATCACAAGTTAAGTTTCAGCCTTTACCAATACTGATTTCAAAGTTCAAAAAGCAAAAAATAAAGCCATGGCACGAGCACGGCCAATGCTGACAAGCAATGGAGAAGATATCCTGCATCAAATTCTATATATATCTTTCAGCCTCGTTACTCTAACAAGTTCTTAATATGGCAGAAAGAAACCAGATGATCTCTATTACACCTTTAATTACGAACAACAACCTTGCTCAGATTAGGCACATCATTCTATTGAATCACTACAGCAAGCTTACCTCCATTGCTGTTGTTTCAGGATGCAAATCATTTTTTCCAGCTCCAAAGGTCGCATTTCTTTCTTTTTCTAATCGATTCAGCATACCCTCAATCCCAGACTCATGCTCAGCATCAGTTTCTCTGTGAAAAGGAAAGCATGCAAGACTTGCTACCCTTAAAATATTGTAATAGTAGACAAAACTAGACACAACAACGAAAACTCGATACTCTGTCGTTAAAATGATTATTAAGGTACCCAGATTTATGTTATTTTGTTTCAATTTCTCAAACAAGAAGAAATCATCTTACAATTTCTCCATGAGAAAATGTCTTTTAAGGTTGAAAACTCATTAGAAACCACGTTAAATGAATCTTTTAATAAAATCAAGGGCAGATAGGGTAGGGGGAGCCGGAGAAAAATTATCTTTCGCAACCTAACACAATTCTCTGTCCTTTCAATGACATGCTATAACACACCCTGAAGATAGCTGGTAATAAATTTCAAGATAATAGCATTTTGATGCAAATAGATACTTTTGCAAGTATTTATTTCAAATGAAGAAGAAAGAAACTAAGATGTCGTAATGGAATCCTCACAGTGATCTACCGGTGAATGAAGATGATGTAGATGAAGAAGCAATAGAAGAAAGAGGCGTCGTATATCTCTGTCTTTCGTCACACTTAAAACTATCCCAATCAGTAGCCAAGATAGGCTTCTGTTCATCGAGACAGAATTGTCCAATACCCCCATATTCTTCTTCGTCCAAATTCCATCCAAGACAAAGCCAACCACCTTTCTTGACAATAGCATCCACCAAATCCTCCCTGCCGGCCTCAATCAAGTCTTTCTTACTCGGAAACGCTTCTGGGTCTCTTGATCTTTTCATAAACTCCAATATCTCTTCCTCCAATGAGAAATCCCCTTCTCTATCCAAATCTTTACACCTCGTCACAAACCCAGAACAACCAAAGAACATACCTTTGGAAGACAAAAGCGCACACCTCCTTTCCGTGGCAACCATATGATGCGAACTCCATCCCCATCTCGAGTTAGGAACAAAAGCAATGGAAGCCGAAGGTAACACGGAAGAGCTCAAAAATCTAAACTCGGTTGGGAAGAAGAAACAAGAAGTGGTAAATACGTTGGTGAAGACGAGCATGGTTCAGGCATTTCGTCGAACACCTGGTGCTCAGAGAAAAAGAAATACCCAGAAAAGGGTAAAAGGGTAGAGCAACGGAGTAAGAAAGACACAGTTACCGATGCAACGGAACAGAACTAGTGGGAAATGCAAGGCGCATTAATTAAGTATAGCAATGAGATAACCCGGCGGTAAAGGGATAGTGTTGGCTTGGGCAGAGGAGATAATTGGAGGCTTCATTTGCTTGTGAATTGACGGTTGGATAGCACTTGGCAGTTGGGAAGTAATGGAGAAGAATCAAGAACGGTGGTTGGTTCAACAAATTGTGGCCGTCCCCTTCACAGGTGAACTCAGATACGATATGAAGATGGAAATAAAAGAAAACCGACCGAAATGTGCTGACTAAAATGGCTAGCGGATAATTTATACGAATGACACTCCTTATTTTGTTTACATCTACACAAATGTTACCTTTCAAATTTACCAAAATGTCCCTCAATATATGGATAAAATGTACACATTGTTGGATATTTTTGTAAAATTTTCGAAACAAAAAGTAATAATAAATACATATTTGACGTTTTTATTATTAATTAATTAAAATACATATTTGTTGAGTGTATCAATAAAGCATAACAAGTTTATTAGCAGTGCATCAAATGTATCAAACTTATCAGTGAAACATATAAGTGTGTCAAGGCTTAAGCGGTATCAATTGTATAAAGAAGAATCAAATGTAACGTGACATATTAAGTGTATTAAAGTCCAAAGAATATCAAGAAGTATCAAGTGTCTCAAGGAATCTCAGTAGCGAGGACAACTGTAACATTTTAACTCTTATATATATGTGTGTGTGATTATAGCTATGTTTTTGTTATTTTTGCAAACAATAAAGATTTGTGGTATGAACTTAATACTATCTTGTTTTGGTTGATGCATGCGCCAGAAAAAGACTTTCATTATAGTTTTATGATAAGTATTGGTTTTACTTTAGTAAATGTCACGTCATATTTTTTTAAAAAAGGATGCTTATATGTTTTAAACAATAAATATAGGGAATACCATATAGGATCGAAATTTCTTAGAGATGTTCCACAAAGGTTACTTTGAGTTTTATTCTATTTTTCATCATTATATTCTCTCAATTATATAGTTTCAATGAAACTTTAAATTAGTATTAGTTGTTATTAGTATATTATTCAAATTTTCAAAAAAGAAACAAAAGAAAAATCAATGTAAAAGGTTTGGATTTACTTTTCTTTTACTTCATGCAATTTCTTTCCTAAAGTTTGTAATTATGATTGTTGAAAATGTTTTTTTTAGAGTTCAACACAAGAACACAAATTAATGTTCACTTGTGTTTATAGCTTGTGACTTTATTTTTGTCATTATTGTTATGTCTTTAGTCATTTGTCTCCTTTTTTTTTGTTTGAAAATGAAAGAAAGCAAAAGGATTGGTGATTTGAGGAAAAAAAAGTCATGGTGTGACTAATTTCACCAAAAATCCTTACAAGAACACTCACCATCTTTGAAATGATGAAACCTATTCCTATCTCTCACAATAATCTCCCTCTCAAAAATTTTGGATATCATCTTTGATACATCATGGCAATCCCAACAAATTCTGAGATTCTTCACAATTCTAATGGGCAACCCCTCCTTCAAACTAAACAATCCAAATGCAATGGCCATCTTCTCACTGTGTTTACACAACGCATCTTCTTTTTCTTCTTCCTCTATATCAAATAGCACAGAGTTAGTACTTGCTACATAACCTGCTAACTTCAACCGTTTAGAGATCTCTCCCCACATTGTTTCAATTGCAACATAACTCGGGTGAGACTTGTCACCAGAAAAGAATTCATGAACTTCTCCGTTGACCTCCATAACACTGCAACCAGGGAGTTTGCTTATGCCTTCAGCTTTCATTGATTGCCGTACATTATTTACTCTATCCCAGTTTCCCGTGTCAGCGTATATGTTCGATAACGAGACATAGGCACCGTGATTCTTGCCTTCAACCTCAATCAGTTTTCTCGAGGCGAACTCGCCCAACTCCATATTCTTGTACATTCTACAGGCATTAAGCAAAGCTCCCCAAGCACCCGCATGTGGCTTAAGAGGCATGGTGTTGATGAAGTTTAGAGCCTCTTCTAATCGCCCCGCTCGACCATATAAATCCACCATACAACCATAGTGCTCAAGCCGTGGTTCAATACCATGATCTCTCTTCATTGAGTCGAAATGTGAATGACCTTCATCAACGAATCCAACCACACTACAACCCTTTAGAACAGAAATGAATGTGATTTCATTAGGGGCAATTCCTTCATGTTTCATAAATGAAAACAGTTCAAGGCACTTCTGGCCATAACCATTCATGGCAAGCCCACCTATGGCAGTACTCCAAGTATATACATTCTTTTCATTCATTTCCCAGAAAACCTTTAATGCCCTATCAACATTTCCACATTTGAAATACATATCAACAAGTGCAGTACCCAAATTGACAGTCATCTGAATCTTGTTTTTTTCTATATAAGCATGGGCCCATTTCCCTTGGTCTAGTGCACCCAAGTGAGTGCAAGCTGTTACAACAGAAATCATAGACACCTCATTAACCTTGACACCATCCATTTGCATGAGCTTAAAAAGATTCAAAGCTTCCCTTGATTGTCCCCTTTGAGCATAACCAGCAATCATAGCATTCCATGACACAAAATCCCTCTGAGGCATTGAGTCAAACAGGTTCCGTGCAAAACCAATATCACCACATTTTGCACATGCACTCACCATGGTCGTTTGACAGACTAAATCTGGTTTCTGAACTAACTCAAACACACGATGACATGAACTCAAACAACCCATTTCAGCATACATAAAGATTAACCCACTTTCAACATGTGGGTCATATTCAAAACCATGTTTGATGAGTGCACCATGAACAGCTGGACCTGCTTCACAAGCAGATTGCGCACAAGTCCGAACCAGAAAATTGAAAGTGTAATTGTCTGGTGACATAACATCATTGGATTGGAGAATTTTGTCGTAAAACTGGAAGCTTTTATGTGGGGTCAAGCTTTTGGAATAGGCTCTGATCATGGAGTTTAAGGCAAATAAGGTTGGTTTGGCACATTGGTCCAAAATTTGATTAGAATACAATAAATTGGTAGGGTTTCTTACGGCAATGGATGCAACAAATTGGCCTAAAAGTTCGCGATTATTTAAAAGGCCATTAATGACCAGTTGGGTGTGGATTTGTTTGAGCTCTTTCAGCGTGATGAAGGAATCAATCAAAGCAATTGTTGGGTGCTTTGCGATATTTCTTAAGGTGCTCATAAGTACTAATCATGTAGAAACAGCAGTCCAAATTCAGCAATCAGAGCCATCTAATATATCTTTTTTAACTGTGAAAACTTTTATATAACAAAAACCAACCTATGAATGTATGAATAAATGAAAAACCTTCAAAATCTTCATCTTGATTAGTCCATACATTTCAAATCAAACAGCTCCGTCATTCAAAACTTTAAAATACAAAAGATGAACATTCTTATCCAAGATCCACCATATACCTTAATAAAACACTCCAAATCAGTCCAAAACTTCCACCACCACCCTTTCACAAACCAGATATTACCCTGACATACTTTACTCGAGTCCAAACTAGACCAAAGTGTGTTCACACTTGTTGAACATTAATCAAACACTTAGAAATCTACCCAAACCCAACAACAAACAAATCCCAAGAGTTCGTGATAATATCCCAACACTTGAAACCAATTCGTTATAAGAATTAACAAATAAACCTTACCCAATCTTACCGAAAAAGCTTCAATCCTTACCGGTTGGTATCTGAAATCGTCCGAACTTACAAAATTAGTCCTCAAACGCTATGGGTAACCCAATTTGAAGCCAACCAAAGCGTGGGTCAATGCCGGAACTCGTCGAAACCTTATCCCAAAATCAAAATCGCTGCTGCCAAACTCCACGTTGCCGAAAACGTGATACTGAACTTATTTTTCATGTTGGAGCCTAAAGCGGAGAAGAAATGGTACCTCAAAACCCCAACCAAAGTCGTCGGAATCGTGCTCACAAAGCAAGTCAGATTAATGGGTGAATGTGTCGCTCGTGAAGCAAGGGAACGCACAAGACCACGTCAAACTGATGGGTAGGACTGGTCGTCGAGATTGTCAGCTGCGGATCGTATGAAATGTCACCGGCGAAGAGATTGGCGGAGGAGAGTTGTCGATGGGCTAAAGAGGAAGAGAAAGAAGGTGATGGGGTTTAGGGTTTAATTGAAAACTAACTCGAGTGTTAGAGTGCTCGGTTTGGCGCCACCCGAATGTACATGCTATTTCTATTTTGGGCTTAGAACGAAAGTGGGTTGGGCCCCTTCAAAAAGTTAGATAGTGGGCTTTAAGAAGTCTACATGTAAATCTCGGACTTTTTGAGTATAGGCCCAATTTTATGAGAATGTTCGAGATTTGATATAGGCTATTAAATTTTGAAAGATTTAGAAAAAAAAAACCTAAAATCTGCTATAAAATTTCACAAATTTCATCCATTAATTATATGTAATTTTCGAAATTAGATTTAAATTATTTCTTTATGTGTATTATAAACAATTTATTAAGGAAGTGATAACTTCCTTAATTATTAATACATATATATTTGTATTTATGAATGGAATATTTATTATCTTTGTAATAAATTAAATATGGTATAAATTATTATCTTATGTGGTAATAATATTTTTAATTATACTACAAAATAATTATTTTCAATTTCATGCCCAAACCAAAAGCATTTTTTCTCACGATCACCAATTCTGGCGTCGGTTTTCTTCTTCAATTTGTATTTTAAAGAATGCTTTCTTCTTTCCTTTCGATTTGCTACAGAATATATAGTTAGTTTTTTTCTTTCATTTTTCGTTTCGTACATTCTTTTTTCATCCGTTTCGTAGCATATTTTTTTTAAAAAAAAATTGTTATTCTTCCGTTCCGTAGCATACATTTCGGTCATGTTCCTTCTATTTTGTTTAATATTTTATTATGTAGTTCGTATTCTTATCATGCTCGATATAGAATTTTTATTAAATGTCTCATCATTCGTATATACTATAGTATAACACTGAATAATAAATTTATGTTTTGTGATTTATCACATATATACTACTGCATATATTCAATAATACATACACATATTCTTTTCAATGTTCTGTGATTTTTTCTTATTGCGTATATATACCAATATATACACAGATTATATATCCATTTACTATTTTTTTTTTTATTTCTTTCATATATGCTACTGAATAATTTATTTATGTTTTGTGATTTGTTACATACATACTACTGCATATATTCAATAATACATACATAGATTTTTTTTTCATGTTTTCTGATTTTTTCTTACAGCATTTATATACCACTTATACGTAGATTATGTATCCAATTAATATTTTTTTTGAATTCTTACATATATATATTACACATAATTCATATATTTTTTGTGATTTGTAACATATATACTAATTCATATATTCAATAATATATAAATAGTGTTATCTTCAATAAACTCAATATACCCGAATGTATTTCGAATACGAAATATAAATTTTTACTAACCTTAAATTTTTGCCAAATTATTTTTTGAAAGATCACTGTACCAGTCGGCCACCGATGTTCTTCTTCTTCACCGCTTATACTTCCTCTCAATCTTCTATTATTCGACGTCTTTTATGAAGAAAACGGAATCAATATTCAACATATTCAAAGGAAACTTTTACCTTTTTTCTTTAATTTTCTAAATCATAACCCACGTCCCTGATTTCTCTCCTTGTCGGTCCACCTTCTATAAACAAATTGATATAAGAACTTTTCGTTTATAAAAATATACACCGTATTATTCAATATATACTATAATTAGGTGGAATATATGAAAAAAATGCAAAAAGAAAGAATGGACGGCGAGAAAGATTGGAAAGTGAGAGAGATAAATAGGGGAGATTTTTTAATAAAATCACAAAAAAAATAATTAAGAATTTTTTTTATTATAATATTATCATAATAGAACTAATAACTCACTATATTTACATAAAATATCTCATAAATGCAAATATTAATCCTGTCTACTTTCTTTTTTATTTTTTCTATTTTTTAATATATTATTAATAATAAAGATAGATAAATTGGTCATTTGAAGCTTATATTTGTGTAAAATATTAGTCAATTTAGGACATTTCTGAAAAGTTTGAGAAATTTAGGTTAATTTTGTAATATGGTATATCATTTTAGGCTATCTTAATTAAAGACCCTTAAAATTTTCAAGTGTGTTACTTATTGTCATTTTGTCTCTTGCATGTCTCTCCATATGCAAATTCAAATAGAATATAACCTCTTTCTTTGAAATTCTTTTTATGTGTTTCTACTTTACAATTTAATCACCATCTTTAGGTTTAGGTTTGTTTCTCCTTATTATTGTTGTGCGTACTTAGGTTTCTCCGATTACTAGTTAGGATTGCCACTTCAAAAAAGCCTTTGTGCCAAGAAACACAATTATAATGACGAAACTCGTATTGTTGTTTATAATTGTAAGTATTGTTCTAGATCTTGGTATAGATCGATTTCTAGATATTGAGAGGGAGTTTTACATTTGGGTAAGTCTAAGTTACTTTGATAGAGAATATCACACCTAGGGGAAGCCTAAGTGATCGTATACTAAGTTCATTCTTGTGTTATTGTGATTGTTATCTTTTTACATATAAATACAAAGTTGTAATCACTTAACCTTTTTTGACACACTACCTCAAACATATGTGGTATTGTACCAAAATGGATTACCAAACTTTATGTTTTGTTTTTAACCTAATGAATTTATTCTTGGAATTGTTGTGACATTGCATCTAATAAGTTACATTATATATTAGGTAACCCCTCTTTCAAATCTAACGTATAAGAACATTTATAAAACAAAATATTTAAATTAATTAATAACCATTTGAGGCATCTCAAACAATTTAATTAACATGTTTGCTATTTATACTATAACTTGTTTTTATGATTCATGGATATTTTTTACTAAATAATAAAAACATCAAGTCACTTTACAAATTTATGTTGAACCCATAAAAATGCATAAAATGTTGATAAAAATGTCAAACATGTCGATGAAAATTTAATTAATACCATAAATATGATCCTCACTGCTGTATGTATAAATGGTTATTTACTTCAACGTACAAGATCTAAAGTGGGGTATTTAATTCTAGCTATGAGAATTCTTACTATATTTTAGTTAATAAAAATTAGGAACACTAATAGAAAAATCTAGCCACATGCCCACGCAAAAAAGAATAGTCAGCAAGCTATCTCATAAAACGTTAAGACATGATCATAATGAAACTTTTATCCGCAGCAACAACCACACATCTATTCAAGTTTGACATATGTGGCTTGAAAAGTTATTTCAACACTAAGAGAATATATGAAATTTTTAGCTTAGATTTACGTACGTGTTCGATAACATATTTAAAAGTTGTATATATTAAACCGTTTTTGGATTTGGTCTTCTAATTTTCTATCGAAAAAATCATAGATTTAATTAAAAAATTTAATTGAATCGCAGCTAAAGTGACAAATTTGCCACGTTGATATTTTACATTATCTCAAAATTAAAAATCTTGCAATAGATTCCAACTTTTTGGTCCACCAAAATAAACGCATTTAATATCAATTTGAATTTGATCAACAAATCAAAGGGGTCAAGCCTCAATTTAATTTTTTTAGAAAAAAACTTAGGCTTTACAATACAGAGAACAAAACTCATTAAACAAAATTGCACCTATTTGTTTAATTAAATATCGTCGCTAGAAAAGAAATTATAACTATTTAAAAATTTTAATTTGTATCTTTATTAGATAAAAAATAAAGAAAAATTGTCGAGTATTGCACAACTATATCTTACTTTCTTTCGAGTTCAATCTTAATTTAAAATAAAAAAAGGTCGACATGATATACAAAAAAGTGAGGATGAAGTATATATCGAAACTTTTTTAGGAATGGCCGTAAGCATCATGGGTGATACTTTCAAATTTGAACACACACAAAGTCAAAATTAGCCAACTTGCATTTTACACACACCCACTCTTTAGGGTCTTTTTCTTTCCAGCTTTTATTCAATCATCTTCACTCTATGTATATTAATATAACAACCTTTATTTTTTCTTTTCCATAAAGAAATTTTGGATCTCTAGCTACTTGTTTTCTATTTTATTTAACAATTTTATAATTGAAAACGATAGACGTCACAATATTTATAAAACACGTGAGTTACTTCTCTCTCGTTTTTTATTGACTTTGAGATTAAATTTCAAACCTAATTTAGTTTGGTATTAGAAACAAAAGACGAAACGGATGTTTGGTCTACAAAAGAATCAATCCAAGAAAGATAATGAAATATAATTAAATGTTGAAAAATATATTATCATATGAAAGATTTTTTTTTTTTTTTTAGAGTTGGTAAATAAATATGTATTTGAAATATTTCAAATACCAAACTAATAAAGGAATCAAACAATACTCTTTTAGGCCACAAACTCCAATTTATTCCAAGGAAGTTTCTTTCTAGCTACCTATATGAATATAATCCAATTTATATATGTCCTACATCTTGTATATAATACTTTCCTTTTCTTTGCTTTTTGTCAATTATGTAGGGATAATAATTTGAATTTCATATATAACAACTTTTTACGATCAAACCCATAACTACGTTAAATTAATTAATCTATATTATCTACATCAACAAAACTTTTAGATCTGTCATTGATTCATATAAATTACAAATATTATTTTTAGGAGAAAAGCTAAATGATAATTGTTTTAATAGACGAAATTGTATATTTTTTTAAATATAGTAAAATATCACTACTTATTAGTGATAAACATTAATAGATAGAGAGTAGTATCTTAATATATTTATAATTAAATTGGCTCTTTTTTTCTCATGCTACACAAATAAAAGAGTACTTAAATCATGATTTTCCTTTTTAAAGTATTAGAAGATTTGTTCTACTTTCAGAAGTGCTGTATACTTTTTTATTATTATTATTTTTGTTGTTGTTTTCTTATTTATTTTTTTAAAAAAAGGGAAGAGACAAAATGGAGAAATTCCAAAAACCATAAATAAAAAGAGCCAAAATCATCATCAAGCATTTGCCCCTCTTCTCCAACGTCCGTGAAATTGGAAGATGACACTCATATTACCAATTGTATATTATTATTGGGCTTCCATGTTTCATGTGATGTTCTTGTTCCCTTCTCTCCAAATGCTTCAATCATAAACTCTTCTTGGACTTATATCAACTTGATTTTTTGAATCCATTACTAAATTACACATCATTCAATTTGATAGATTAATGTTTGTAATAATGTAATATGCAATTCCTCTTATTTCAAATTAATTTATATGATATTTTCACAATGACCTACAAAGTACTCTTAGCTCAAACGGGTTTAGACCAAGATCAATAAAATCTATGTTCAATGAATCAACACAAGTGGATTCCGCTTGTTGCTATTGACATGCAAACGCTCCATTATAAAAAGTATGAAGGTTTAATTTCTCGCTCTACATTTATGTTATCAAAAAAGGAAAATCAATTATTAGTCCACTGAATGAGACCCAATTATGTTTAACTAGTTAGTCTAAGACACCACACTCACTATGATCTATAAAATAGACGAACTAACTAATCTCGTTTAAAAAGAGTTTTGTATCTTTAACTTTAAGAATACAAACATAACTTTCAAGAAGAAAGAGTTAGAAGATCAAGTGTAGTAATTATACTAGACGTATGTTAAATGAACATAAACTTAATTTCAACATCCACACTACCTAAATTCATTAAAAAAAAATTCTAGAATGAAAACAACTTATGGTAAATAAAAAAGGATAATAAAAGGCAAATTAGAACAATCTTTAATTCTCCATTTTCTCTTTAACATTTATGATGATAAAGGAAATTTCAAAACAATTAATTGGTAGATATTATAATACACACCTATTGTTTTCCCAAAACCAAGTGATTAAGTAACGTATACGACTCTAAATCGTTTCAAAAAAAACCCACATGACAATGGCTTGGAGACAACCATGCTTTAGCCTCCATATCCCATTACCCAATTATTTAACATACGTAAACAATAAACTCTCGTATATGTAACAACAAAATTTATTGTCATTAATAAAAACTATATTCATCTAAACCAAACAAATTATTTTATAACTCCTCTAAGTTTTAAATCAAACCTATAAAAAGGTAATTGGGCAAGTAAATTAATGTTTCTTCTATAATTATTAGCAATTGTTTTAATCGCTCTTTATTATCCTGTCGTTGAATAAATGAATAATTGATGAATAAATAAAGTCTTGTTTGATAACTATTTGTCATCTATCTATGTTGTGACTAATACTAATATTAAAGCTATTGCTTTTTATTTTCAAAAAGTTTATTTTTTGTTATATCTTAGAGTTTACAATAGTTTTCAATGCTTATGGTCATGTAATTTTTTGAATTCTCTATATTTATATGATTTCTCTTTTTCTTTTTCAAAACCTTACAAACTTTCAAATCTTAATGAATGAATACTCAGTTGAAAAACAAATTTACACTTTAGTTCTCTAAAAAATCAAAAACTGCAAAAAAATGGTTAACAAACACATTAAACTTTTAATCTTTTAATACAACTTTACCTCAAAACAATGTTTGCATTATTTATTGTTATTATTATTATTTTGTCTTTAGTGATATATGAAGTTGACATGACATCGAATTTTATTTAAGAAATATATATATATTTAAAAACATGTTATGATTTTGTAAGGTTGTTTTTATATATAACAAAACAAATCAAAATATTATATGATTATCCTTCCTTCTCCATCTCTCCGCCACCGCCGGGGACTGCCATTCTTTCACCTTCACCCTTTAAACACTTGAAGAAGAAAACAAAAAATGGTGAAGTCTAAGGAACTGATATTTTCTTTCTGGTTTTCACAAAAGTAACATCAAAAGGAAGGAATTGATATTTAGGGAATAGAATCTCTGACATCTACCGTTTTCGAAGCTTTTTCACAAATATTAATGGGGCGGTGGTGTGGGAAATCGAACCACACATAGACACGTGGATTGTTTAAGGCTGGTAAGACCCAATATTTAAAATATATTGCCACGTGGACTTTTCCACGCCTTTCTTTTATTCTACTTTGCTTCCACCTCAGTTGAATAGTATGAATGTATCAAATACTCATATTTACTCTGTGTATGTAAGTTGGATCGAGTCAGGTTGGAGTAAAATTATCGAACCGACCTAAGGGTTAATTTAATCTAATTTAAAAAATTTAAGTCAGGTTTTTTTCATCTCTATAGCCTAAACAATTTTTTGCGTTGTTTTTCGATATGCATAATGAATAAATTGTTATTCAAAGTACAAGCCGATATATATAATATATATTCACTTGCAATTTCTATTCAATATAAAGTTTACGTTTAGATTTTAGATTTATATATATATATACATATATATACATATATCTTATAGGTTGGATCGAGTCAACCTAACCCCTTACTTATAACCGATCGTTTCAACTTATTTTTTTATCCAATTTTCTAACCTAATTTAATCTAACACAAAATTTAATCCAACTCAATCCTTATGTTTTGGTTGGATAATTCGAATAGGTCGGGTTATCAAATTTTTTTAACACCACTACCTTATCAATGTTTATCTAGCAACTTGATATTTATAATATATATATATATAAGAGTTCCTCCTTTCTATAATCTGACGAAGATAAATGGCACAAAAAGTTGTCATAATTGGTTTGTTTTTTAGACTATATATTATATTATTTTCAAAAGCTACTATTGGAACAAATAATAAACTCAATTAGTATTAAAAATTAATCAATACTACAAATTATCTTTTTATGATAGTTGTTGGGTGCAGGTATGTTTATTTTTACAAAAAGAAAATCCCAATCATTTAAAACAATATTTTCCCTTTTGAAATTAACATAGGTGAAATTGGATTTAGGGCCTTTTTGGGTTTAGAGTCACATCACATCTTCATTATACAATACCTTTTTCTATTCATAACTAAAACCCCCTTATTAATATTAATAATTAATAATTAATAATCAATAATCTGAATGGCTTCTGGCTTAGCTTTAATTAGTACAATCAATTTAAGCTAAACAAAAGTAAAATTAACCATTATAATTAGCATATACACACACATATATAAAACAAATCTAAATTCATGATCAATGAAAGGAACACTATAAAATAATAAACTAAAACATTTATAAATTATACTAATACTTGTAAAATTCTTATTTTGAAAACTCATGGATAAAATTAGATAAGTAATTAAATCATGATTACATAATTATAAATTAAAAAATATACTTTTGGTAGTGTTACACTTTATTCTAGTTTTGTTGTTAACGTATGTTAAATAATTGGGAATGGGATGTGAGAGAGGGAGGGAGGGCTAAAGCATGGTTGTCGTTAAGCTATAGTTATGGTGGTGTTCATACTTGGTTTAAACGTTTTGTACGTTACCCTTTTTCTTTTTCAATTTGTCTCAATAAGTAATACATAGAATAATAAGGAATTAGCTAGTAAACACAGCAACATCAATAACGAAGGATGGGCCTTCAAGTCAAGATGCTAAATTTGTGGTTTGCCATGAACTACACACTATATATGTCATCAGCAATGGAATTATAGCATTATGGATCCGAAGAAAAACCTAAAACAATGTCTCGTCCATGAAAAGTTCAAATTTCATTAATAACAAGCTTGTACTTTGTTGTCGATACAATCTCAACCTTCAAATAAGTTTCAAAGAATTATTAGATTTTTTCAAATTCATAGTGATAAATTTTTGCTTATTGAGAGAGTACAACTTTAATTAAGTCTATAAAAACTAATATCGATTCCTTCTTTGTTTATGGACAATTATGACACTAATTTGTAGACTATTAGGGTGACCTCTACTTTTAAATTCTATTTTCTACCTCATTCTTATTAAGTTATCTAAAATTTAGAACTATTAATTGCATGTTTACACACTAATTTTGAATATTAAAAAAGTAACATTTTTAAAATTTTCAAAAATCAAGCTTAAGTGGAGCACTTTTTTATCTTCAAATAATTATTCATGACCTTTCCTTCTTTGAAAAATATTCTAGCACAATTTTAATATGTATAATTCATAATAACTTTAAAGAAATTTTTATTCTATCATAATGGGATTATATACAATCCTTCTGGTGGAATCATTGTTGTTAATGGAAATGTGGAAGAGATACCATCACTTAACCACATTAGGTATGTGTGTTATTAAATTAATTGAACTTTGGCTTAATTTTTTTTTGACAAAATTAGAGAATGGATTAGAGGTTATCTCTAGGTAGTGCCTCATGGCTATGGTGCAAAATTTTACTGAATTAGGTAAACAAATTCCAACTAATGGTTGAAGTGACATTTGATGAACGAATTAAAAAAAACATTAAAGGAGATATCTTTTTAATGGTTTTTTATTTTATTTCTTAAAAAAATCTCAGATGATATGTTTATTATTTGTTTCTCTTTAATGAGCAATTTGGCCCATTAAATTTCCATTATAATATCCTTATCAATTTACTAATTTATATTTTGGTATCTCTAAATGGGCACAATTCACCAATTAATGCATTGGTCTGTATTAAACAATTTATAAAACTAGACCCAACACCCCACCTATACTTACTTATTGAGACATATACTACCGATTGAACTAATGTTAGGAGGTATTAGAAAAAACTTTTTCTTACTACTTTTCATATAATATATATACATGAATATAAAACTGTGATCGATAAGATTTTTACTCTCTAAATTATGGTTTATAATTAAAGTCTCTATCAATCAAATTTTTGGATTCTCTCAATGAATATAAATATTAAAAGAAAACAATAAAATCAATCATGAAAAACAACTTCAAATCTTTCATTTGTGAGATATTTACTCTTGGTCAAAACCCAACTTGAGATAATTTGGATCTGTTGCCTCAAATAAATAAGTAAATTAAGCCACATACATTTTGTTAAATTCAAAGGGAAAAACCCATATTCACTGTATAGCAATTAAGTACTTGAGTTTTGAAGATGGGAGAGTAAATGCATTCATGAGGTCTAATAAGTGTCTAAATTATTATATATATGAATAAAGTAATACTTACATTCCCTAGCTAGGAATAAAAATGTACATCGAAAATAATTTTAAAAAGGTAATGAGTTCAAAGTGTAATGAAAGAATCAGATGATTCTGATTTCAAGTAATCACAATTGTAAAACCTTTAACTCGGGTGTGGTGTGAATAATTTTTTTAAAATGGATTTGAGTGGATGGTATAAAAGCTACCATTTTCTACTAATTTAACACATAATTGTATTAGAATTTAGAGACAATAATGACTTAAAAAAAAAAAAAAAGAGAGAGAGAGAGAGAGAATTTGAATTATGAAAAAGGTATTGAAGTGATGGAAGTAGAAATATAATATCGTAATTAAATTTGTCATATATATTTTAAAATTGAGTTTTTGTATTGTACGAAAATGGAACCTCATGAACAATGATTGGACATTTTGCTCTTATTGCTCTCCCATGCAAATTGGTCTCTCTACGTCTGATGACATAAGACCATGGAGATCAAAATTCACAAATACAAGAAATACAGGAAGAAGAAACTTATAGACAAAGAAAAAGGAAAAAAAGAAAATGATGATGATGATGATGATGTAAAGAAGAGAACAAAATTTAAAACTATTTTAAGCTTTGGTGTTATATAAAATTAGGTGACAATTATTTTAATGTTTTGTTTTAGGAGAATTATTATTATTAGGGAACTTTTAAAATAGCAAAATAAATTAAAATATTTACGAATTATGGTAAAAAATTTGGATTCTATCACTGATAGTCTTCTGTCACTATAGCATATCAATGACTATCAGTGATAGAATTTGCTATAGATTGTATATATAAAAGAATGGAAGTGGAGAAATTTTTTATCCCCATTTTACTATTTCATTATAACTTTATTTAGTTTTGTTTTAGTGGCAATATTGTCATTTATATATATTTAATGTTTTTGTCATTTTATTATAACTTTTAATGATTGTTTTAGTGGAAATGATTTTTTAAACTTTTCATCTTCTTATTATAACTTTTTTCAAAATTTAAAACTTTTCACTCCAATTAATTATTTCAATTAAATTTGTTTAAATCCATTCACATTCCCCATCTCTTTCAACCTTTCAAATTCTTCCTTTTCAAATATTGGTTATAAATATCTCATTATTTTTTTTTCATTCATGTTCACAAGTCGCAACAAAATGTTGTGAAAAAAGAAATCAAATCATGTTTTTCTATTCTCTTCTAATTTTTTTCTTTTCTTTTTTATATTTTGCTGTCTATTTTTTATATATATAAAAGTATGTTTGTGTTTATTCTTTCATATATAGGTTTATTTCTTAGTACACAACATAAGTTTGGAAAACTTAACCGCAAACTTCGTGGTTGACATGTACATATGTCTATGTTCTTTATGTTTAAATCATGTAATATTGAGAATTTTTTTTTAATGTAAACTATGAGAATCTTGCTCATGTTTTTTTTCTTTATTTAATTCTTTTTATTAAAGTTATTTTATTAATGAAATTGTTGAGTGACTTATACTTTGATTTTGTTAAAACAATGTAAATATTGTTGTAATTTATTACGTATAAACAAAGATAATAAAATGTGTAAAGCAAGAAATATTAAAGTATTTCATTTAATTTTTTACCTACAAAATAATCATAATTTCATAATTTCAAAAGAAAAATGATTTTTTTTACCCTTTCATTATAATTTTTTTAGTCTTGCTTTAGTGACAATTTTCATTCGAGGCTTAATGTTTGTAGTTATTTTCACATTCAACAAGATAGAAGTTATATTTTGTTAACTTTACATCTTCTTATTAAAAAAAAAAAGTTTTGATTCCATAAATGATATTAGTTAATGCTCTATATACATGTTATTAGGGTCATAACGTAACTTTTCCATCTTCCATAATTGATATTACATAATACTATATGTTATTACACAACTAACAACATTTTTATCTTCCACTTTATTTGGATATATATAGATTAGATGGTTAAGTTTGTAATGTGTAAACTCAAGATGTTAAGAAATTGAATTTGAATTGTGCAAACAAATCAAATTCAAAGATACATTCGAAAGATAACAACATTGTCTCTTTACTAAATAAATTCATTTTCTACCCATTACGATGTGAATATAAAAATGATATAAATATAAAAATATTGAAATGACTGTTCTAATTTTATAAAGTTGAATTAAAACTATAATTTTTTTCGTATGATATTTTCACGTGAATCGCACGTGTTGTTTACTAGTAAATAATAAAGACTTCAATTTGAACCACTCACTAGTCGACGGCTAAAGATCAGATACCGACTCAAACGGAAGCAAACAAAAACAAATAAAAATATGAATGTTGTTTTTTTTTTCTCTTTCAAAATTATTCATTGTATAATAATTGTGATATTAAAAAGATATAAAGAATAAAAAATCAATAATATTGTTTTAAGAAAATCATTACTTTAAAATTAGTATAATTTTCTTCTCCAAATAAATATGTACTTAAATTACATCAAGCCTAAGCCTAAGCTTATCCCATTCCCTTCTTGGGCCGTTTGACAATCAATTAGAGTTGAAAAATAAGTTAAGATTTCTCATATGAATTAAATAAAAGTTATACCATTTATGGATTCTTTTGATTATTGATGAATCCAAATTTAATTGCTCTAAACAATTATCCAACAATACACATACATACATTTATATATATCTAAAGTCGTAAGAACTAAAAAATTTAAGAAAATTGTTAAAAATATTTATAAATATAATAAAAATTTACTATGTAATTATCGATAAATAGACAATAATAAATGATGCGCGTTCGTTATTTAAATTTTAAAATGAATTCCTAATTTTCAAATATGTTATACGCTACTTAGTTGGTCAATTTTGATGAGCAACAAATCCAAAAATATATGATAATTATATTGATAATATTATTTTGTGTATAAAAAAAGCATTTAATTTTGATATTTTGGTTTGAAAGAAAGGAATCCGGGATTTGATAGAGCGTTTGCATGTGATAAGAAGAAAAGGAGATGATAGGCTTCTTCGTCCATACGCCGTTGCCTTCTCCTCTCTCAAACGTATACCACAATCTCTCTTTTTCTTTCTATTATCCACCCATTTCTACTTGGAAAAGAATGATGTTTAAGGTCGATTATAAAAATATAATTCAAATCAAGAAGATATATATGCATTATATTTTTTGTTTTTAGATTTTAGTATAAATTTCTTTTGTTATGTAGGTTTATTTGATTTTAATATTCTAATTCATACGTTTTTTTTTTTAAATTGTTCACATACCTTTCTAAAATAAGTTATAGTATTTTACCTTCTTACCCTTATTCAACATCTTCTACCTAGCTATAAATTGTTCGTACATTATTAATTATACCACATGTACTATCATGGGGCAGTGTATTATTGATCGTTTCTTCTCACATCTTCGTGCTTCCTTTAAACTAAACCTTATTCATTCATTCTTTGTCCAATTTCTCTTAATCACACCAATTATATATATATGAAACCGTACAAAGTTTATTTCGTGTCAACCAGAGTTTAGCTCATGACATTAACGTACAGCTGTGTATGTTGAGGATTAGAATATTAATTTGTTTTTCTTTGGTATGTATGTGATGAGAGAGACGCATATTGCATTTTGAGTTGTGTTTTAAAGTGTTTGCTTTTTCTATAAATACAAACACACCCAATAATGATAAAGAGGCAGAAACAAGAGAGAGAGAGGGGTAGAGATAATGGAGAGTGAGAGTGAAAAAAAAGCTTCGAGCAACTCTCATAGTCCTAACAACTCCAAGGATGCTAATAATAATCCTAAGCTTTCAATAATATCCAACAAATCTAAAAGAGAGCCTGGAGGATGGAAGAGCATGCCTTACATTCTTGGTAATTTAATTTCTGATATTCTTCTTCTCTTTCTAAATTCTTGTTTGTTTTTGAGAGGTTATGTTATGTATATATCTAATACTATTATTGTTGGGGATGCAGGAAATGAAACATTTGAAAGACTAGCTGCAATGGGATTACTAGCAAATTTCATGGTGTATCTAAAAAAAGTGTATCATATGGATCAAGTTTCGGCGACCAGCTTAATGGGGTTATGGACGGGAGTCACCAGTTTCTTGCCTCTTCTCGGCGCATTTCTCTCCGACGCTTATATTGGCCGCTATTGGACTATCGCTATTGCTTCCGTTTTTTCCTTTCTGGTACCTAAACTAAATCACTACCCCCCCCCTTTTTAATGGCTCTTCTTCTTCGTATACTAACACAGCAAATTTTAGAAACCAGTTCACGTGGATTTTTAGCCGTTAAATTAAACAGATTATTGAGATTTCTCCTGTTCTTGCGTCCTCTCTCTCTCTCTCTACTCGTTCTCGTTCTGCAACACAAATTAAAAAGAGGGAGTGTGAAGAAGAGAACTGAAGAACACGTCGACCGGAGTTGCTTGTGTGAACTTGCTAGAGCAGGTTGTGTGGTTTCGTCCAGAAGAAAAACACCACATAAAAAGAGAAGAATAAGAGAAACAGAAGTGAAAAATGACAATGATTAGGTGCTTTTCATCACACAAGATTAAGATTAAGTACACAAATAAAATTATCCTATTTTGATAATTTTGTTTTTGTGTGATGAAGAAATGAGAAGTAGTAGAAAGCACCTAAGCTTTTTATAGAAAAGATAAATATATTTTGAGAAGTGATGCAGTATTACTCGTTAAGAAGAGACAAAAGCAAAAGCACTTAAGTCCGTTGTTGGAAAAGAGTTAAAAGCAATTTGTGGCAGCTTTAAATTGGGTGTAGCAAGGGCTACACAATAAACGACTGAATGTAGCCCAATTACACCTAATTGTTTTTTTTTCTAAAAGTAAAATGAGGACAGTTTAATATAATTGTTTTAGGTGAGGACAAAATTCTTAAATTTTAAAAAGCAAAAAATCATTTGGCCCTGAAAATTGGGTTTTCTTCAATCAATTATCACTAATTTAATTATTTTGAAATTTCTCAAATTTTTTATTACTTAATTTACTGAACTAATTATGCAACCACAACACAGGGGATGGCTTCAATGACACTAACGGCATGGTTGCCGCAGCTACATCCGCCGGGGTGCGGTGGATCAGTGAAATGCTTAACGCCGACGGCTTCTCAATTGGGATTCTTAATAATGAGTCTTTGTTTAGTATCAATTGGAAGCGGCGGAATACGACCGTGTAGTATTCCGTTCGGGGTGGATCAATTTGATCCGACGACGGAGAAAGGGCGGAAAGGGATAGCGAGTTTTTACAATTGGTATTACGCAACATTCATGGTGGTTTTGGTGATTACATTGACAATTGTTGTGTATATTCAAGACTCAGTTAGCTGGGTTTTGGGATATGGAATTCCGACGGTGCTAATGTTTTGTTCTATAATTCTGTTCTTCATGGGAACTCGTGTTTATGTGTTCATAAAGCCTGAAGGAAGCATATTTACTGGCTTAGCTCAAGTGGCTGTTGCTGCTTACAAAAAGCGTCATCTTAAACTCCCTGATGATAGGAAGGGTTTTTATGACCCCCCGTTGGACCCTGCCTCTGTTGTCCTCTCAAAGCTTCCTCTCACTAACCAATTCAGGTTCATTCCTCTCTCTCTCTCTCTCTCTCTCGTTCTTTAACTTAATTTATTTTAAGTTAGCTATGGAGGGAGGAAGGTAAGCATAAAAGTTATATTAATGGTTACTAATTTAAACTTTCGAATTTAGATGTATTTATTGTAGTACTAAAGTAAAAGATGCTATGTTCTAACTTCAAATTAACTGTCATTGTAAGTATAGTTGTACTGTGAAAGAAATAATTTCTCTAGCCTATCGATTTCTTCAAAAGAATAGTATATGCTAATGATTCACCTTATTTGTAATGTAATATGTACTTGTAAGGAAAGAAAAACAAAAGAAATGAACACATTTCATAAAATAAAACAAAAACTGATGTCCTCCTGGGAGAGTTAGTGGAATTCTTCTTGATCATGACCACCTTTAAGGAAATGACATGCATCTATTCATGTCAACTCATTTTATAACTCTATTGTTTTTATTATGAATTTTTATTTGTTTTCTCACATCTTTTCAAAATAATTAACAAGCTTTTGAAAAAGCTTTTGAAGTTAAACTTTAGAAATCCTACTAAAATTTGAGAATATTAGAAGTAGAATTTGTATACTTTAATATTGAACTAAAAAATATTTTATGGTTAGTTTGGTGCTTCTATAGCTATGTTCACTCTCAATCGCTTGTAAGAATTTAGACGTTATTTGTTTTTAATTTTTGAATGTTTTTTAAAAACTATTTCTGGATTCTCTTTTGGATTTTTTTTTTTTTTTTTTTCGAATTTTGAATTTTGACAAATTTAACTAACATACTGTTAAATCTATATCTTGATTTCTCTACTTGTCATTTAGTTAAACTTGTGTTTGATTTCTGTGATAATTTGCAGTTTTCTAAACAAAGCAGCAATCATTACAGAGAATGAGATAAACCCGGACGGAAGGAGAGTAAACAAATGGAATTTAAGCAGCATACAACAAGTAGAAGAATTAAAATGCTTGTTTAGAGTTTTCCCGATTTGGGTAACAGGAATCCTTAGCCTAACTCCAATTATTCAACAATCCACCTTCTCAATTTCTCAAGCTCTTCAAATGAACCGTCACATGGGATCCAATTTCCAAATCCCTCCTGCTTCCATAATCGTCATCTCTTTCCTCACCATCACTTTCTTCATCCCTTTCTACGATCAATTCCTCGTCCCGACTCTCCGTAAACTCACCGGCCACCCGAACGGCATAACCGAGCTCCAACGCATGGCCATCGGCATAGTCTTCGCAGTCCTTTCCATGGTCGTAGCTGGCCTAATCGAAATGGAGAGAAGGAATCAAGCCAACAATAACGGGTCTATAATGTCGGTTTTTTGGCTCTCTCCACAATTCTTCCTAATGGGGCTTTGTGAAGCGTTTAATATAATTGGGCAAATAGAGTTTTTCAATAAGGAATTTCCAGAGCATATGAGGACTATGGGAAATGCTTTTTCGTCATGCTCTATTGCTTTATCTAGCTATATCAATACGGCTATGGTCTTGATTGTGCATCGAACCACCGGAAGTGGCGGCGCTCACGGCAAGCCCGATTGGTTGATAGATGATCTCAATAAAGGGAGATTAGATTACTTTTATTATGTAGTCGCTGCAACGGCGTTTTGTAATTTTTTCTTTTTTCTTTATTGTGCTAAAAATTACCGTTATAAGGGTCATGTGTCTGACGATGAGCAAGATTTGAAACTTGTAATTAGCTCAGACAAAGTGTTGGATGTTTGAATATCATTATTTGCTTAATAATTAATTACTTATACTTATACTCTCTTTTTATGTATATAATATAATCCTTAGTTTCACATCAAATATACACTTCATATCAGTAGCGGATTTAGAAAATTTAAAATTAGTCAATAATAATATAATAAAATTTTTAAATTTTTAACATTCTAGTCAATGATAAATGCGGACAGAAGGTGCTTTTGATTGGAAGTAGACAGTAGCATCCAAAACATCATATCGTGCTCTTCCTTCCCTCACATGGAATTCAGTGTGAACTCTAATAAATTCTAAAAAAGTATATGCAAAATCCAACTTTGATTTGTTATCCTTTTAATTAATTTTTACATCATAAATGTGAAACAAAAATTCGATATTTTTTTCTTATGGTGATTGTTTTTTCAAAAATAATGTAATCGGACAATATATCGTTTTTTGTATAGATTGTAAACTTTTTATCAAACTGTATTTTTCATTGGTATCATTTGTCAAGAAGTGTTTAGCTTAGTAGGATTAGTATTAAGAGATTTGTGATTTTAATTTCTTTCCTTCTAATTATACCGAAAAAAAATTAGTACCATTTTTAATTTACTAAATATTATATTGTAAATAACTTGATATATTATTAATAGTTTGATAATCCTAAAGAATAATTGCATGGGTAATATATACGTAGATAAGGATGGTCTAAAGCCTAAATCAAGTCTATAATTTAGTCCACGTTAAGATAATTTACAACCCATAAAATGCAAAAATTGTAATATAATTTGTTGTATGATATTTTGCAATATTTTTAAATATTTTTAAAATAATGATTTTTTCAAAGTAAAATAGAAAAATATGTGCTCATTAAAAAAATGGTACTAATTTTACAAAATCAATCATTTAGCATATGATGATAAAATGAAGAGTTTAGAACAGATTGAAAAAGAAAATAAACATTTTGAAGGATATACTATTTTTTTTTAAGAAAGAAAAAAGTGTTGAGATGTATTGAGAATGAAGTAGAATTTGCAACATTTCATCAATCATATATATTGGCCTATGGATGTATAGGATAAGGATATAAAAGCATTAACATAATTTGCTCAAATAATATAAACATTATCATATATTTTAGACTATATTATAGTGGAAAAAGAGGAGACAAAGTAACTAAAATCTTGACTGAAATTAATTAGGAAATCTTCTCAATAATATCTCTAGGTGGGTATGATAGTCAGTAATGGGTCCAAACTTAATTTATTCATACCATTTTTCCACTATATGGTTGACGATTTTTATTCTTTTTTATTTATTGATATTTGGTGAGGAAGAATCGCAATTGATATTCTCTAAGTCAATAGTGTAAAGTTTTATTTTTATATTTTGATTCGAAAATACATATCAAAATTTTTCTTGAAAATATTTTATTACGTATATCAATTTAGGTTATCAAGAACATACGTATGTATTTATGTCGGTAGCTTCTCAATTTTTATATTTAAATTTGTATTAAAATAATTTAATTTATTTATTTTTTACTATTTTGATTGTTATCTTTTTTGTAAGCACGTATACTCTCACACCACAAACTAAAAGAATCTACCTCTCAAACATATATGAATAATAATGATAATAAACTTTTTATCCAAACACCTTTTCTTTTGTTATTATTTTTAAAATTTTGCTTCCAATAGAGGGGAAAAGGAGAAAAAGGAGAAAAAGTGGATGCCAACTCAAATGACCATAAGAACTAAGTTTTCGTTTGGGGTAGGTTTCTAAATGAATTATAATAATGTTTTTGACGATGACACATAACAGCTTTATATTATTGTTCAATAAGTTGTTTGTAAACCCAATTAAAATATTATCATTTTCTTCCATATAAGTAAGAAGATTCTCTATCATTAATTTTGGTGAACAATATTTTGAAAATATTTTTTAAAATAATTAAAAAGTTAAACTTCATGTTTGATAACAAGAGATTTCAACGTAAATTTAGAAGAGTTAAGGACTTTAAAGTGTCTTTTCGAAAGTATCTCAAATGTAATGAATCTGTTAAGTGAGAAATACGATTGGAAAAGAAATAGATTAAATAAAACCTTAAACAATAACTCAATATATACTCACTACTCAATTAAACACATGATGAAAATTTCATATCCATAAAAAATGGAGATATCACTGAGTGTACAATGTGTGGTTGTGTTCGTCTCAAATTTGGTTAGTATCGGTTCATTCTCGATCTCAATTTATAGTTTTAGTGTCATTGCTTTCTCTATCTCTATCTCTATATGTGTACACACACTTTTTTTTTCCTTTTTTTCGAAATGTAGATAGGAAAATGACATAAACTATTCTTCATGATCTTGTAGTTGATTCAAAAATATATGGAATTCAACTATTATGTCGTTATTTACATTATTTTCAACTTTTGTGTAAAGTTATTGGAGATGAAAACAACAAGCACTTAAAATTAGAATGTTTCATTATTAAATTGATAAGGCTTTAATTTGTTGTTATGTATGAATCTACTCGATCAAACCTATTAGTTTCACATGTTTTAAGAGTGATTTATTAAACTATAAAATTTGTAGCAAAGTGGAATTATATTAATCTAATATATTTTGAAATCTTGATGTTAAACAAAGATATGAAAGATTTTAATTTTACAAAAAAGACAAACTTTTGATTAAAAATACAGATGAAATGTCGACGTTGATCAATAATTCTAATGATGTTTTATAACTTCTTATTTTTATGTCCCGTTTATTTTTGCAATACAATGTAATTAGTTTCAAAATTCATATCTTTTGTATTGATATGCACTTTAATGGATACACGTAAAAATATCGTCAGAGATAAATATTCAACGCACTTGAGAACAATATTTGCTAAATGCACTTGCCTTAACCTGCTTGCACCACATTGTCTCTGTAGTTGTGGTGAGAACTATTTTGGTGGCCATAGTATATAACAAGCATGATTGGTTAATTCACAAATAAATGTACTAAAATGTTAGTAGAGTTGACTATTGCTATTGTACGTTATTGTAGTTGAAATTGTTATTATATCTCAATTGGTTCTTGATTGTGTTCTATGACCTATCGATATTGCTTTCTTTTTTGTACAAGATGATGGAAGATTGAACCTCTAACTTCTAGAGATGAAGCTTATGATTAATTATCGTTGAACTAAACTTATGTTAACATCTTTCTTTGAGGGCATATGGCTAGCTTCAAAAAAACTATATGTCGTATTGAAATTTATTAACTAATTAATACGTCACTCATCCCCGTCGTCGCAATTCTAATATAGTAACTAACTAAATCTTGAAATGGAATAATGAGATACATGCAAATCTAGGTTTGGCCTATCTTAGTTGTTTTCCAACATGAATGAATGTGTCTTTTGATTTTAGGACTATCTTGGAAAAAAAAAAAAAGAACGAAGGCATTTAGATAACCAAAAAATAGTCTATAAATACGTCTCATCTCCGAATTAGGGAACAATATATTTAACCTTTTTTTCTTCAACACTTTTCTCTTTCACAATTTCTTTCTCCGATCCAAAAGTTACTTGAAGATCAGTTTACATTTCAAAGTAGATCAGTTCATTGGATCTTGTAAATTATCATGTCTGCTTTCATAAGAAGTGTAGATTACTATCCTTAGGAGATAATTACTCTTGAAATTATGATATTGAACTCAATAAAATTGGCTAGAAAAGTGAATTTGTTCAACTAAAATTCTATCCTATATTCAAAGTTTTGTATTATATAATATATATATATATATATATATTTTTTGCTTTATTTATTGAATTTTCAAAAAAATTTAAAACAATAATTGAGATTTGCATATGATCATGTTTGCTTAAACCAAACATACAATTGGATTATATTGCTATTATATCAACCACTTTCACTTCATCCTTAACTATTAAACTCAACTTTGCTTTTACCTAATGACTATTTATATTGTCCCTACACAATTTTTCACTAATTTATCTCACAATTGAATATGTGTGTGTGTGTGTATATATATATATATTCTTAAGAAAAGAGAGACAATATGGTTACTTTGCAAATTAGATTCCACAAATTAGTTAGTGGAAAGCATATTTTTACTTTCAACCATTTATAAAATTCACATATGCAAATCATTACTGGTTTGAAAAAAGATTTTTGAAATGTACAATAAAGTGAGGGGAAGTGAAAAGTGATTTAACAAACCAACTAGGTTGAGTGTTTTCTTTTAAATGATTACAAATAACACACCAAGTAAAATGACATGGCCTCCTGAGTTGAGGACTGGATCAACATATCATCCAACTTGGAGTTTGGACTCTCTCCATTCCTATACTCAATTTCTCACTATAGACTCTTATATTATATACTTATAGGATAATTGCAATTGATCGCCATTTGAGAAATAATAATTAAAGATATAGTAATATTAAAAAAAATGTAAATATAGCAAAACTATCGCTGATAGACTTGTATTGTTGATAGACTCGTATGATCAATTAGTGATGGACCAATATTTACAACTATCCCTATATTATAATATTATAATTAAGATTTGAGTTTTGTTTTTATTTGACCATAAATTTCAATGTTTACCCTTTTAATCTCAATTTTTTTTACTGATTATTTATTTTAGTGTTAATTTAATAATTTTAAAAAGAAAGTTATTATAATAGGTATCAAGGTTAGGGATAATAATAAAATGTGTAACATTTTAAAAAAAATTAGAAATATAACAAAACATATCGACGATAGACTTCTATACATGTAGACTCTTATGGTCAATCAATCATAAACTAATATTGGTAATATAGTTTATTAGTTTTAGACTTCTATCAATGATATAGACTCTAAAATATTTTATTATATTTACAATTTTATTTAAATGTTACTAAATATGCTAATACTTTGAATCTAATTGTTATATTTTCAATTATAACTAATTAAATTTACAAGTAAATTGTTATGAATTACTAGACATTGATGCCATATTTCATCGCATCCCCACGCAGTGTGGCCTTTGATATAAACTTGAGCCCAATGGAGAAGATTAATTGGGCTTTATTCCACAAAAGTCCATATATTGGGCCTCACCGACTATTGTTTGTGGGCTAGTATCTCGCAGTTGGACTCAAGCCTTTTTCGTCTCTTTGTTGCCTAATAGACTATTGTTCGTACCATTTGATTGAAGAAAGGAATGAATCTATGCATCTAAAAGAGCAAATTGGGCATTGATGTTAGGGTCAACTAGAAGAATAGCAATTTTAAAATTGTCATTTTGAAAAATAGCAAAATCTGTTTTTTCTTTCAAAAATGGCAAAGGGCAAAAAAGTAAGAAAATATAAGCATTTGAAAATTCCAATAATACCCCTACCTACATGAATTACACCCTATTTTCTCAAGTAAAATAGAAAAAAAAATTACACTTTCATAACCATTTCTTCTTCCAATTTCAAGAATCCTTGATTGCACAAATTTTTTTTATTATACCTGAAAAAAATTAGGAAATAAACACAGAAAATCATAATGGTTTGATGAATGTGAAGAAAATGTTGAGTTTTACTTTTGAGGAAGAGTCCGTGGGAAGAAGAAAGAAGAACTTCAAGCAAATGAGGATGCTGGAGTTGGGCATGTCGAGTGAGGTAGTAGAAAAACAAAACTCATACATTTTCACAGTTTGTTAACAAAAAAATGCAGAGACCAAGAGAGGAAGAAGAAGACGACGAATAACACCGAATGGAAAGAGTTTTCCGCAAATTGAAATAGCCACACATAAAATCCGTTAGTTAAAATAGATTTTGTTTTTTTATATATAGTTTAAATTTAATACAAATTAAATTAGATTTATCTGATATTTCATTCAAAAAATAAATTAACTAAGTCTATTTTGGTGAGATTTTGTTAATTTAATAGATAATTTAAATGAACTAGATTTAAGGGAGGTCTCATTAAAAAATAATAATGTAATTTAATAGATAATTTAATAGATAATCTAGTAGATAATCTGTATTATTTAATAAATAAAATTAGTTAAATCGATTTTTTTTATATAATTAAGAGGGACGATTTCTTTTCTATAATTACGAGGGAATGAAAAAAATAATACTATGACGAGTGCAAGAAACTGCATTGATGTTCTATTTCTTCATTATATCACATAACTTGTTTTTTTTTCTTTTGTAGTTTTTTTTTTGGAAATGGATATAGTGATTTGGTAATACATACTCTTGAAAAGCATGTTATTTTGAACTTTAATTAAGGGTTTAGATTAAACGTTATGTTGAGATTCTCCCAAATTTTTATGGCACGTTATTTGCTACTTGATTAATGTTATTTTAAATAATTAATAATTGGATTATCTTGATATTCAAACAATTATTGTTATTTTGAGATAATCTAGCTAAGTTAATCTAAAAAAATAATTAATGATATTTTGTTATTTTGAAATTTAATTAAGGGTTATGATTAAAACTTTAGGTTGAGAATATCAACTAATTTTCATTGGACGTTAATCAATTTTAAAAAATAATAATTTTTTTGTTAATCAAGTAAAAAAATCAATAGTTTTTATATAATTTGAAATGTAATTTAAAAATAATATATAGTTTTTATATAATTTGAAATGTTATTTTGAAATTCAAATTAAATAGAATAAAAGGTTGCTAAAAAGTTATATGATTAGTTGAGTCCCGAGATATTAGGAAGAAGTTATGATATAAGTTCTTATATCTTTAGAAGTGGAAAATAATTAAAGGCTCTTGATATTTTATAACCCAAATTAATTACTACGTAAAGACGAAATAATTTCAGTTGAGGAATATGGGTATTTTGGTATTTTGTAAAATACCATTCATGTGCAAAAAATGTCATTTGCTGAAAATCAAACGAAAAAATGGTTTTGTCATTTTTCAAAATGATCCCTAAAAACGTTGTTATATCTCTTATTATTCCTTGATGTTATGCTTGCTAAACACATTAACTTTTGTTGAGTGCACCAAAAGTTAAGGTGTGTAGATGTGATCTTTGGAATCCTCTAACTTATGTTCGAATTTTTGTTTTAATATTCTTCTCTTTCCTAGAGATATCTTCAAGGTTGTTTTTACATTGACTTCAGTAACAATATGAAATAATATGTCACATTTACAATTATAAATTACAAATCTCCTCTCATTTTCTTGAGATGTGAAATATTGTTCGTGTTTCTAATATAACAAATAAATTGTCTCCTCGTCAACACAAGACACACATACAATGATGTGTAGTAAGATTTTATTAGGTGAAGTCAAAATGTAGATGTTGTAGAGTTCATATGTGTTGATTTCATTTGTTTCCTCTCCGAATTTATTACTTGTCAATATTAGTATAGTTTAATAATACTTGACATATACTAATTTAGGTTATGGAGATTCAAATTCAAAATAGCAATAAATTTAACTCAAAATTAGCCTAAAAATAATAGTTTTTAGTGATCACCACATTGTTGTTGTTATTATTATTATTAAAGAAAAGTCAATGAATTTGAAAGATGTGACCTTTTGGATAATATCTATTTTGGAAATGTTGAACCCACAAGCAAAGAGTGTGTAGAAAAGAACCATGACTTTTGGTGTTAAACTTTTAGAAATTTCATTAACACTTCTTTGAATATGAGTGACAGTACCGAAGCAATCAAAGTTTTGGTCTTTGCCAATACATTCCACGTAGGAGATTATAGGGATCCAGTTTTTATATATAAGTAATTTGATTTTTTTAAAAAAATTATACCATTCACATCTAATCATTTGAAATCTCGATACTATTCTCATCATTATTATCAATGAAAAAAATTTAAACCGATAAAATGTACAATCTTCATGTGATGTAACAATAAATTCGAGTAAAAAAAAGAAAGAGTGTAAAAGCTTGAGAATTTGAGAACGATTTTCTTTCTTCTTGAACATAATGATGTATTTGTAGAAATCTATAAATTAAATTATCATCCATAGAGCTTCATGGCTACATTGAGATAACCTTTATTATGCTCAAGTTGGAGCCATCTCCATTAGCCATTCTTGAAGGCTGAGTTGAAAACCTCTCTTGGGCCAACTTGGTGTTAAAATAATGTTCTTAGGTTGGAGCATGCATGTCGACATGCCTTAGCATACATTTTGTTAGACAAACCATCAAACACATTGAACAGTCCTCTTAGATATTATCTAGTTTGCTTTACTATTTTACTCGTAAGAGTTGTTATCATTGATACAAGTGAAAGATTTTTATAAAATTTAAACGAAACAACACTTGTCTAAAGTCAAAATTAGAATAGTTGATTAATGTAGAGTTTGATTGAGGTTAGAATGTTTAGAATTAGATATATAGAGATAAAGATCCAATAAGGGTTTATATTTCTTCAATGGAAAAAGAAAAAGAAAAAGAAAAAGAAAAAGAAAAAGAAAAAGAAAAAGGGGTTTATTTAATTTTGTATTTAACAAATGAATTTCGATTATTAAAGAAAGGAAAAAGGAAAAATAAAAGGCCCAGTTGAGTTGAGAAATGGAATTAATGAGCCCATCGATTGGCCTTATAACCCTCTTTTATGTGATGAGTCTCTTAAATTGATTATCCATTCCGAAGGCGCCTCCTTCTCTTCCCCCAATCGCATCGCATCCACTTTCCCCCTGACAAGAAACCTTTCAAAACCCTCGCTCAACTGCCCCCGCCCTTCCTTCACCACCCTTTCTTGGTGGTGCTCCGACCATCCCATTTCTCTTCCACCCCCCCTTTCACTGGACTTAACAATGGCGGCTCCCTCTCCCTCTCCCTCTGATGTCATTGATGGACCAGTCCTCAGCCTCATCAACAAGCGTCTCCGCGCCCTTCGCAAGAAACACAATCGTATCCTTCAGATGGAAGAGGCTATTTCTCTAGGAAAGCCTATCAACAAGGAGCAAGAAGAAGTCCTTCGCTCTAAGCCTTCTGTTACTGCCCTCATCGATGAGCTTGAAAAGCTTCGACAGCCTTTATCATCGGCTGTCTCTGAGGAAATCAACTTGGCTGTACAACGTCAACAGGCCAGTGTTTCCTCTCTACCTGTTTCAACCGATGATTCACATACGGAGGTTAGGGATGAAGACACCAGTGATGTGAAAGACAAGTCCGAACACGCTGTGGTTGAGGACCTTTTAAACCTTCTCTATTTTGGCTCTTTGTTTGATGTTAAGTCTCAAAGCGATTTCACTTCGACGATGCTTACGAGAACGCACGAGAGAAGTTGTTGCATCACCTACGATTATGTCACTGACGATGCTACCGATCTTCTTGTTGAGAGGGATTTGGATTTGATATCGATGATGAGCGGCCTATTGGTCTCTCGTCCTGTGGACTCGAATTTGCCTCATAAGAATGCGTTGGAGCGTTGCATCGAGCACGCGAAGCTCTGGCTCACGAAGGCTGACCAACCTATTGAACCCAACACGGATGTTACTTGTATGGCCTTTTTTTCTAATTTCTACTCCATTTCTTTATTATTAGTTTTGTTTGGTTAATTTCGTTCTTACATTTTTGGTGTTTTGTTGACTTGTAATGCAATCTTGAAGATGCGAACTTGAGAGAGAGGCTGCACAAGATCATGGCGTCGGATTACTTCACTACCACGCCTGAGATAAAAGGTCCTGTTGAAGTAGCTGCTGTTGCTGCAGGAAACTATGCCAATTTTCAGGTTCCGGTGGCTGTACATGAAGAAGGTTCAGATGAAAAATTTCTACAGACGGTATTATGGGATTCTCGTACCATATGGTGATATTCATCTGTTACATTACCTCTTTGAAATGAATGTCGAGCAATGCGTCCATTTATTTCGTTTCATTCATCGTACAGTGTCTTTCCTTAGATAAACGCCATTGTAGTTAGAATAGTGGAATGAAAGTTATATTACAAAAGAGAAAATGGTCTTTTCCTATTGATTTGTGGAGCTTGGAAACCTTTAGATACATTGGAAACTATCGTGGGATTTTCTTGGAAATAAAAAACTTCTAGTAGTTTGACTTGTTGGAAATTTGTCTGAAGTTCAAAGAAAATTGTACAGCCTTCATCCTAGTTGAGGCCACCTTACCTTCCTCCATGCAGGTTTCCAGCATTTTTTTATTTCTTCTTTTTTTTTTTCCCAATGCTTTATAGTTTATAGCATTTAGGCAGGTTAACTATGTTCATGGCACCTTTTCTCAAAAGGACTTATTATCTTGTTTAGGGGAAAGTGCCCGCGTTTTCCCTCTTATTTTGTACCCCTTTTCCTTCTTGTTTATACATGGTATTAATTTACTTCGTTGGGACCTTTCTTTCATGGAGTTTTCGGGGATTTAATTTTTTGTATGTCCTTATATTTTGTTCTTTCTCTATAAATCCAATTGTTTCTATAAAGAAAAGAAAAGGCCCCTTATAAATCCAAGGTCCCAATCATGTGCTTCTAAGCTCCAACTGTCAGATATAGTGGCTTCCTTCATGGAAATTGCAAAAAGATCAAGAAAAGTCTGTTGTAGAGGAATAACATCTATCCTTCTATCATTTGAGAAACTAATGTTGTTGCCTCTATTGGCTTTTAACGGCTACTTGCATTATCAAACCGAGGTTTTCCTGTGGTCAGTACTCTTAGGATTCAAAGTTTTCCATCCCTGATGTCTACCCCATTAATACTTCAAATGACTGTTGATGCATTTTCCTCTTGGGTAAATATCTAAAACCGTTTGAGATGTAAGGCATGCACATCTGTCATTCTAGAAACTGATACTGATGTCTTTATTGGTGTCCTCCGCTTATTGGCCAAGCCACACACATGTTGAGAAACCTTTGAAATGTTTGGGATTTGAGCTATGCCCGTGAATTTGAAGAAATGAATAGAGGTGGCTTTATGGAGACCTCAGTTGGTTCATTTTCAAACTTTCACTTCTCGCTTAAAAAGACCTCATTCTCAAGCACAAAGACCTCATTCTCAAGCACAAAGACCTCATTCATTATAAGTTAACTCAGTGGTGATCTAAACTCAAAGATCTACTCACTATTGGAAAATATATGATTGGGCAAGGGAAATGTAACACTTTGTGAGTTCTCCCAATTTTTCTGAAATTCAATCAAAGAGCATCTTCTATCCAAGATATTTGTATTTCACTAATCAACTCTTAGGAATCTAGGCTTAAGTAGAAACTTTGTGGAAGAGGAATAGCCTTCCTAGCTGGCTTTCTCTTAAATTTCTAGCTAAACAATCACATTTGATTTTGTTGGATTTGGCATTCACATCCCCATGGGAGCTTTGTAGTGGATCCGTCACAGATTTACTTATCCACAGCTCCATGATGAAGTCCAACGACTCTTCTTTGTGCTCTTCCCTAGGGTGGTGCTGTCTTTGCAAGAAAGAATCAGAAAACTCTTTCCTTGGGGCGGTGTGAGTTTGCTAGTTCTGTTTGGTAGTTGTTTTTTTCAGACGTTTAGCATTTTCTATGCTCATTGGAGGGACACTTGTGGTATAATCGAGGAGTTCCTTCTCAATCCACCTCGCTTTCTAGGGCGTGTTAGGGTGTGTGTTATCTTATAGACCTTGTGAAGTGAGCAGAATAATAGGACTTTTAGAGGGGTGGATAGGGACCGTAGTGGTGTTTGATCTCTTGTTTGTTTTCATGTTTTGTTGGTGTGCTTCAATTTCGGAACCTTTTATGACTGTTCTCTAGGGTGGTATTTTGCATAGTTGGAGTCCCTTTTTACAGAGAAAAAGTTTTTTTTTTCTTCTTGTGTGTGGGCTTGGTTTTTTGTACACCCATAATTTTTTTTTCGTTGTCCCAAAGAATTACTCAAAGCCGGCATTGCTCATTTGCTGGTGATTTCCATAACTTTACACTCTGCCTTTAATTGGCAGATGACCCTTCTTAAAGACACGAATAGCCATGATTGTTGCAGATTTGGATCCTTTGATTTGAAAGAGATTGTTGAAGAGGTACAATAGAATCTTCAACCACTAGAACAAATTATTTAGTTGGGTTATAGAGTTTTTATCATTTGTGGCTTTTGTTTGCCGTGAACTCTCTTCTGCTTCAATTTGAAACGTAGTAGCTTAAGTACTACCTTGGCCAATCAGAATCGATTTCTTCATCTTCCTTGTCGTTGATCTTGGTTTTTCTTCCATCCTTCAAATTTTCAAGTTATGTCTAACTAGAATAAAATTTAAATATATGTCACAGTCCCTGGTGTTTGATTTGTGTTTGCTTTTTAATTTAGTCAGTTATGTTATGATGTTTCTCAATTATTACCGTCTCCGTGGTGGATGTTAAAATGTTAAAAGCTTAAATGACATGATATTTAGTGAGTTGGCAGCAATTTGAAGGAAAACTTAGGCCACCGCCATCAAAGAGATGATTGATTTGCTAACTTGGAAATTTGGATAAGAAATTAGGTGGTCTATTTTCTTACTTTAAATTGGCACCAACTAATCGAGTATCATACCGTGTAAACTTATCATCAACCAATTTTTTGCATTCTTCTATGTCAAGGGTTTAATTGAAAACTAAATTGAACAAAATTTGAACATCAAGGATGAAACTAAAAATAGTCTACACACTATGTCCACAATTTCAAATTCATAGGTAATGGTTTGTCAGCCAAACAGAACATAATACAACAATTCAGTGGCCAACAGAGAATATGATATTCTATTACTGGATCGAGTCAAGCTTGGAGTCTATGTTTTGTGATGAATATCTGGATCTTTACTAAAAAGGAAAATTTTGTGAAGATGTGCTGTAGTGTTATTATCCAAGTATATTTTAGGAGGTTATTCGTCAGTTGGTTGGTAGTTAGTCTACAGTCTTCATGTGTGCATTTTGTAAACTGTAAATATAGTCACATAGTCTGCCTTCTTTTGAAATTTCATAATCGAAGGTTTATCCTCAGAATTTCTACATTGTCATGAAATGAATCACAAAGAAACAAAAAAGGCTCTAAGTGGAGGGGAATATTTCTTTTATAACTAATGCGCTTTTGAAAGTACATTTCTTGTCGTTGATGGCCTTGGAAAGAAAATTGTCAGTATTCTCCTCTTAGGATTTTCATTTTTTCCGGTCAGCTTTCTTCATCTGAATGCTTAAAGTTTCTTAAGCGATATCCATGTAGTAATTTGATTTATCAGTAATTAAATTTGATGCTTCATAGCAATGAGCAATTGAGTAAAGTAAACACCTCAATCCAAGGATTGAGTTGGTTGAGATTACTATTAGAATAGTTTTTCATCTCAACTGCCAAACTGTTTGTTTGTGTTGCTGTTACTAAATTGATTATTCTCAACTGCAAAACTGTTTTTATTTGTGTTGCTGTTACTAAATTGAATAATAATCTTGTATAACTCCTTAATTTGTAGGATGCTGACGTGGGAGATATGCAAGGAGATGATATCAGTGATGGTCAACCTGGTTCTGCTGACGAGCTGCCTAGTGTATGCCTATGCGTTCAGTATTCCATTCTCTATAGCTCCGCGACCCTCTATATCTCTTTATTTGAACATTGAGACTCTTCTGCTTTGGCAGGATGTGCAAGAGACCGGAAATTCCTCCGAATTCGTCACCCAGCAAGAAGTGAGACCAGAAGATGAATTTGAGCAGAAACATGGGGACGGAGATGCAAAAGAACAGCAGTACGTTCCTCGAAGGGGAGGATATATGAGTCAAAGAGGTGGCCGTGGTGTTGGTGGTCGAAGAGGATATTCTAATGGCCGTGGGGGTCGAGGCGATGGAAGAGGAGGAGGATCCTACCAGAATGGACGCAGTCGATATTACGACCAGTCCGGAAACTACTACCAAAGGAACAACTACTACAACAATGGTCGAGGAAGAGGTGGTGGTGGGAGAGGTGGTGGTGGCCACTCTTACAACAGTCATGGTTCCTCCTCCCAAGGTGCTTCTAACTCTTCAAGCATTGGGGTGGCTTCGTGACCGTCGTCGGAAGCGGGTGGGTGATGCGAATGTTTGGTGCTTTCTCAATTTTTCTCTCTCCCTCTCTCTCTCTCTCTCTCTCTCTCTGGACATTTGGTCCTCGTTGAATTCACCATCCAACATCTTGCTTTTTTTGTAGTCCCTAGTTTTTGATGGATCCAATGGAACCCTGTATAAAAAAAAAGACCAATATTGCGAAAACCATTTGATCCTAAGTTATTTTGTGGACATGAGCTGCTTTTGTTTAGACGTATGCTTAAGGTATGATATGCTTTATTTTGTTTTAGATTTAGTCCAGTTTCCTTGGTCTTTAAATAACATATGATTTTATAAATCATTGGATGAGTATGACTTTGTCACCTTCATCTTCTCTCTGTTTTAGTGGAGCTTTGGTAAATTTAACTTGGTGGTTTGTTGAGTGTTTTATATAGAGGTACCCATTTAAATTTAGGGTTCAACACAATTTAGATTTTTTTTTTGCCCGTTTAGCATCAATATCCATTTTTCTTTCTCTTATTTCCTCACGTAGGGTTTTCATAATTTATCTTACATCTCAACATACATACTGACTTGTCGATTGCAAAATCATTTTTTTTTTCTTTGGACAAAATTGATCTTGAACTGATCATAGTCAGTTTAGTAAAGTGTCAAACTAACTTTGACAACAATGAGAAAAAGTTGATTGAGTTGGTTTACTTTTTGAAAATTCATTGATGCTACTTCGATTTGGTCCGTTGGTTTAGTTTTTCGATCATGCTTACTTTTAAAGTGTATAATAACATTTTAAAAAAAATTATAAATATAATAAAATCTATTAGCAATTTCTTAATACGATCTATTAGTGATAAACCTCTAATATTGATTGATGAACTCTCACGACATTTGTAAGACATTTGTAATTATTTTAAAATGATGTCATTTGGTCTATTTTAAATTATAAATAATTTGTATGATATTTTATAAATAGTATTTGAAATTAAGAATCTAAAGAAACGAAGGAAAAAAAAACTATAGGGTACATTTTTGGCACCATGTTAAGATCAAGAATTTTGTTAATTTCCTTATTAACTCTACATAGTGGCATTGACTTTTAACAATATTCTCATTCCTTAAATATATATATATATATATATATATATATATATATATATTTTTAAAAAATTTTGTTACCATATCTTTTTACGACAAGGAATTAATTCATACAATTAGATAAGTAAAGCCACTCATTGTGAGAACCAAAGTAGAGAACGTAGAATGCTACTTATTCTCACCTCTTCCATTTCATTGTGTATTGGATGTTTTTGTGTTTAGAGTACACACATTTTCATGTTGAAATTGGGTTCTCTTTTTAGGTGTTCCAATTTGCAATAAGGTTAAGATTCTCATGATTCAGACAATGATGCTTTCATATTTTCAATGACTGTGGATATGAGTTTAGGCCCTCTACAGATCATTTATTCTTTTTACCATCCTTTCACTGAGATTGACATCCTTTTGTAGGATTGTTGTTCCTACAGGATTTTGCACTAGGGTATCTAACTCCATCGAATTTGTCAGCTTCGTTTTAGAAAGTGATTAGCATCAACCTCAAGTTATTAGTCTGATCATTTTTTGTTCCAAGTGAAAACGAGTCTCCTCTCTTGTAAGGACCTAAAGAGGACTCTTCACCTTGAAAGTTGAAACCTTTTTCCTCAAACTAGATGTGCTTTTGTTGTCTTCTTTTTTGCACTCTGTTTTTGCTTGAGGACTCTTCATAATTTCATTCAAGTTGAAAATCCAATGTTTCTCAAATAAAATAAACCACGTGTCAATTCTTGAAATTAAAGAAAAAATCTCAAAAAATTTTATTGTCATTAGAATTTATTAATAAATGCAACCCAAATTTGTTATACCAATTTATTCCAACGTCACAATCGTTCCATCTTCTCCAAATACGAAGGCCCAAAAGAAAAAAAAAAGAAAAGAAAAGTTTATATTCTTAACTCCATTATTCAATTTGAAGTGCAAGTAGGGATCTGTATAATGACTTTTTCTAGAAGGGACCATTCATTCTTTAATTTTAGCCATGAGAAAACTCTAAAAAAAAGTTGGGCGTACATAAATGCAAAACATATCAATATCATCTAAAATGAATGTTCATGTCCGCGTTTGATTTGTATAAAATTGAACCATCAACCTCTTAAAATAGTAGATATTTTATCAACTAAATTTCTTTTTAAATCAACACATCTACGATGGTGAGAGCAAAAAAAGACATAGCGATAAAAGATGTAGAAGAGAAGGGAAGAAAAGTCACTGAATTGGACCAGAAGTATGTTTGCGATTAAGAAATCAAATGTTTGAATCTATTTCTACATTAAATGTGTTGTGTCAAACTTCTACTTTCAACTCTTTTTTAAATTTTGGATCAACGTGTGTTTTGTCCTAACATTAAATAAACAAAAGTATAACCTGAAAATGGAACGAGAATAAGAAGTTTTGGCCGCTTTTTTTTTTAATTCAAAATACAAATAGATATAAAGAAAGAATAGAACATCTAAAATGCATTTGCATTTGTGATTTTGTTCTTAATTTTTGATGTGATAAACATGTTGCACTCCCTTTGTAGAAGAAGACTTCTATTTAATAATTAACAAAAGTTGATCAATTAACATATAGACTTTATAAAGTGTAGTTGAACTTTTTCTTCTTTTAGCCCTACAGTGCATGGATTTGACATCAAAGGATTAAATTATCATGAACACATTTTACATGTAAAAAGCAGAAAAGTTATTGTCCAAATTGTGCCATTACCCCCGATATCCAAAAAGTTAATTAATTTATGCCAACGTGTGATTTGTGTTTAAGTCAACTTACTTAGTTTTTTGATTTGACAGTACTTGATTTTATAATATTTGGGTGTCAAAGAAGTCTGATATTAGATCAAAGCTATGTTACTTATTTATTACTAAATCAATCCATGATGATCCACACATTAATCAATAAAATCTACCTTTAAATTCGTTTAACAATTTTATCACTCTTCATGTGCAGTTAATTGGCTGAGTAATCTTCCATAAGAGAAAGAGATCATAAAAGAACGGTGTTCGGTTGGAACACGATGGAAGAATCATATTCCAAATATTATATATAACTTATTTACCTTTGTACTTTTTCTTCTATATATATATATAAAGCTAATCCTGCTCTTCAGCCATATATTAATACTCGAAACAAGACTCTCAAACAGAGATCTGAGCTCAAAATTCAAATCTTCCAGCTTCAATTTCAAAAGATGGGAGCAAGCTTTACGGTCCCACGTTCAAAATCTTCTAATGCAATGATACAACCAAAGCCTCCAACCATTATAGAGTGTCACGACAAATCTCAATGGACAGCTCGTTTTGAAGCTACAAAGGAAACAAACAAGCTTGTAAGTATTTCATAACATACAATAATGTATGTGCTTTTGTTGTGGACAAGCACTAGCAGCTGGGTTGGTTTAACTTTGTTGTTGTGGTTTGTTATGATATAGATGGTGATTGACTTCGCTGCTGCATGGTGTGGACCTTGTCGACACATGGAGCCGATCATCAAGGAATTTGCTGCAAGGTTCAAGGACGTTGAGTTCGTTAAAATCGATGTCGATGAATTGATGGTATGAGCTTTCAAACTTGTCTTGTTTTGTTTTAGTTCAGTACATGACATGACTTGTTGAGAAAAATGGATGACAACACAGGATGTTGCAAAGGAATATGGAGTGGAGGCAATGCCAACATTCATACTGATTAAGAACGGGAAAGTAATCGATAAGGTGGTCGGAGCCAGGAGGGATGACCTGCAGAAGAAGATTGAGAAACATAGTAAATATTGATTGATGCTTATGAAGCTCCTCAATAAGGAAGGAAGATAAAAGTAAAATAAAGAACCAGGAATCTAGTTGTCTAGAACAAACTAAAATGGTTTTTGCTGCTTATTTATTAGCTCAGCCCTTCTGACTTCTGATTTATATATATATATATATATATATTCTATATATTGCTCTTCACGTATTTGTTCAATCTCTTACTTCCTTTGCTGGAATTAACATGGACGTTCTCTAAAGTAATAATAGCCATGTGAAAATGTTGAAGATGATGGTAAGGGTTTTGTTTATTAGACACTAGAAAATTTAAGAAGATAAAAAAAAAGGACATTGCATAGATTATTCAACCAGTAGATGCAAAGTATACACCAAATTCCAAGCGAATAAAGTACAAATAATCTTACATTGACTTCCCGTAAAAATATGTATGAGCACATGATGCAACATTAATATAATCAAGTCAAAGTTAACTTTTGGCTACAAGGGCAGTGGATGAAGAATGCTAGATTTCCTTTCCTAAATCTTATTTCCAGGAATCGATCAAGCAGTTCTTCAAAATCCTAATATGCACAATGTTCCTTTCCGGAGAGTAAGACGAGTATTTACATGTTTTTGAGCTTGCATTATACCGATCCCCCGCGTAGAAGGTTCATCCTTGTGGCTGCTCCTCAGATTAACTTCTTAATCAAAACCACCTAAAGCTCTTCTTAGATCAGATTTCTGTTCAAAAGTAAGCTTTGATGGGAAAATGATATCAAACTTGATTCTAAGGTTCCCCTTCTTGTTTGGTTCTTTTGAGATGGGCATTCCTTCATTTTGGATCACTACTTCGTAACCCGGTTTGACAATATCAGTCACAGTAGTGAGATCTCTTCCATCCAAAGTTGTAATGTTCAATGTCTTTCCAGTGAGTGCTTCTAAAAGAGATATTTTCTGATTGACTACCAAATCATTACCATCTCTCTCAAAAACAGGATGGGGCTTCTCATCAATGATAAATATAAGATCAGCAGGAGCAACACCAGGTTCTTGATTGCCTTTCTCAGGGAAAGTGATTTTTGTCCCCTTCTTCCAACCAGGCTTAATATCTATTTTCAAAACCTCATCAACAGTTTTCGGTTTCCTACAAAAACAAGTCCCTTGATTAAGTCTAAATCGAGGACAAATAAGAGAAGAAAATTCAAATGTGAAGTTGATTTCAATGAGATAAATTCAGAGAGAGAGAGCTTATGTTCAATTAGTTCAAATCAATGATGTTCTTTTCTAATTTTCAACAACAAAAGCATGCTTATTATTCCTAAGTACAATAAAATATCATTATAGTTGTTTTTGTTAGGTGATTGAACAAAGTGGAAGCACCAAATCCTTTCCAGATCATAATTCACAAACTTTATGTCACAGCATAATATTCATAAGACCATAAATCTACCAACAGTCTTTCTGCAATCCAATTAGCTATACAAGTAGGCTTTTTCACGTCAGGCAAACACGAATTTGACCTATACCATTGGTTCATAATTGTTTATAATGTAGTCTTTCGTCTATCGATGGTAGATAGAACAAAAAGAATTATTTGTCACGTAAAGAGGTAAAATTATCCTGATAATCCAAAGCATCTCAACCAGAAAAAAGAAATAATATATTCCATGCAATATTATCCTTTACAATTCCACCCATTAAGCATAACAGCATCAAACAGTATAACTGGTGACCCATGACAACTCAAAGATACCATTATATGCAATCAAAACAAATAAGAATTAAAAGCATTTAACATTTCAACGAAAACAAAATAAAGGTAAAAGAAGAGCCAGAAACCAATACCCAAATTCATCAGGAACAGTGCGGGAAATCCTCATCTTCCTTCTTGAACCTTTGTAGAGCTCCTCCAAACTACAAAGTAACTTGCTCTCAATTGCCGGTGCTTTCCTATTCGTTTGTTTCACAGCCTCCGCCTTCCCATTCTTAAACAAACCCTCTCCTCTAAACCCTCTGCTCTTACCACTCCCAGCTCCGCCGAAAAACTCGGCAAAAATGTCGTCGGCGTCACGAGGTATATAAGAAAAAGAAGGATTAGAATTAGGCGGAGGAACAAAATCAGCAGACTTCAGAGCTTCCTCCCCGTAGAGATCGTAGATCTGACGCTTCTTAGCGTCGCTTAACACATCATAAGCCTCAGAGATCTGCTTGAACTTAGCCTCCGCCTCTTTCTTGTTGTAAGGATTCTTATCAGGATGCCATTTCATAGCCAATCTCTTGTACGACCTCTTCAAGTCATCTTCATTCGCATTTCTGTTCACCTTCAACACATTATAGTAGTCCACACCCATCACACAGCTACCTCGATCGCTAAAACCTTTCAAAATGTAGCTACTAATCACAAGAGATTGAAGAAACTTGGCCTGAGAGTAACAAAAATTTGCTCAAATTTAAGTTTTGGGAGTAAAGTTGACGGAAACGTTGGAAGTTTTGGTAAAACAGAGGAATCCGGCGAAACGGCCGTCGTGTGATCACAAAATTGAGTGGCTAATTGATTGCTTTAATGGCGCTTTTTTTTTATTATTATTATTAATTTATATCGAAATGTTTTCGCTTGCTACCGTTACAGCTCGGTGACAGAATCTTGCGTGAATGACAAACGTGAATGGAGGACGACGATTTTCCTTATCCACGTGAGTGTCATCCCTCACCACTCACCCTCTCTTTCCTTTTGAATTGTCGGGCAACAAAATGTTTTAATTCAATTATTTTCTTTAAAAAAATATTATCTCTTCCCTTCTTCTATTATTTGAAAGGTGGGTTTTTTCATTTTTTAAAAAAATTTAATTAAATCATCAATTATTAGTTGGTATTGGTCAATATATATTTTGAAAGTAAATCAAAATTATCATACTTAATACAAGAGTTTAAATATAAACAAATATTTTTTTCTATTAAAAATATTTATCAAATCATTAAATAGTGAAATATGCTTCACTTTAAAATTAAATAAAATAATAAAATTAGTTTGTCGGCAGATTTTACTATACTAGTGTAATAAAGCCAAAAACATATTATTCAATGAAAAAAGCCAGAAATATATATTCATAATAAAGACAAAAAAGGAAAGAAAAGGAAATTATTTTTGTTTTATTTCTTGTTAAGATTTGATTTTTCATTTCCCTTTCAAGAAAAACAACATTCTTTTCTTTTTTCTAAAGACAAGAAAGACATAAGAAAGGTAGAATATTTAAGTTTTTGGTAATGTTTTTACGTCAACTATTGGTAAAATATAATTGACTATCTAAAAATTAGTTCTTTTAAGTTAAAGCTAATTATACCACGTATCAAATTATTTCATTTTATTTTCTAGTGGTTAAAATGTTCATATTCAAATTTGATTGTTAATGTTTTAAGAATCGAGTGTTACATCGACTATTTTTGTGAATGTTGAATTAAAAATACATGCTATTCTAATATAGAATGAATATTTAGCATTTATAAAGTGATGCATATAGGAAATTTCTTAGGAGAACCCACATGTTCATTAATTAATAGATCTTATTTTTGCTATCTTGATTAATAAATGAGGAGTTAGATAATTAAAACTTTAAATGAAATATATGAACGTATAGGTATTAATAACTATATTAATTTTAATTTAATGAGAGGATGAATCAAAATTAATTTGATCGAATTAATAGTTCCCAATGTCATATATTAAACTTAAGAAGAAAAGGCGATCATTTACCATTTCAACTTTGCAATGGAATCGGGACATGAGAAATCTTATTAATTTAGAATTCTTTAATACTTATAGTGAAATACAATCATTCAACCAATATAATCAAAGTGTAAAATATTTATGAAGAGATAGTTATACCATATTATTCAACAATTGGTTTCGATCCAATTTAACCACAGTAATATTGATTTTACTTTATTTTAATCTTAAGACTGTCAATTTTGATTCATTTTAATATTTTAAAAGTATGATAGTCGTGAAAGTCTATTTAAATATAAATTACTTTTGTATAGTTAACTCAACAAATTGTTTAGGAAACAAAGAGAATATAAAAAGGATTAATAAATGAAAAAGAAATGAAAGTGAGGGGGGGAGGGGGCATGTGAGTGTATCACATTAACTAAGAATCAATCACGAAGCACTACCAAAATATGGAACGTGCAGTCAAGTAGCTTTTATGGAATTGGGGGGTTGTTGAGTTGTAGAGAGGGACAGTTTTGTACTTTCACAATTAATTTATTTAACAATCTAATTTAATTCAAAGAAAAATTCCAATTATAAAATTTAAATTTTGGAATTGGAATATTAGTCGGCAGTCGCCGCCGTGGGAACCGCTTCACAATCACCCAAAAAGATATCTCATTCATTTGCTGCCCACCTAAGTCTATTTCTCCTCCACCACAATTACAAATTTTCACCACGAAATTATAAGTAATTGAGTTTATGATTGATTAAAGGTTATTAAAGGTTAACAAATCTGGATGATGACATGTGTTTTGATTAATTAACTATTTTAGACCTAATTAAATATTAATTATTGGGAGTAAAGTTCAATTGAGCTTGAAAAATAGATTTAATTAGTTCAAATGCTAAATAAAGTCTAAATACAATATAGTTTGGTCCAAGAATTAGGTTCATTCACAGACTAAATTCATGCTCATAGAGCCTATACATAAAAAAAAGTTTTTTTCATTTGTAATTATTTAGAAATTTAGACTTTATAAAGCTCAAAGATAATTCTTCCAACAACTCTTAAAACTGAGCTACATTCACATGCACATTCAACCGATAAAGAATCAAATGATCAAATACTATTTATAAAACCACAGTCGCATCAAGCTTACATATTTACACAAGTTAAACTCTACTAAACACGTTCCTCCAAAAACCTAGTGTGAACACTTAATGATATGTTGTGTTGAAAACTTTATATGATGCTTTTCATATCTAACCCAACACATTTTTCCAAAGTGATTTCATTTAAAAATTATTAGAAATTTTCTTGTCTCATACTAATGAGAAAGAATAAAAGAAATCAAATCAAATAGAGGCAAACAGTTTTAGTCTAAAAAGATAAAAGAAAAACAATTACCCAACTCGAATTCAAGTGCGTGAGATAACTATCAATTCATGGATGTGGATTTTTGAAAGGGCCTAATGTCCATCCAAATTATATTCTCAATAATATCTACAAAATATAAAGTGGATGTTACCAAAAAGTTCTATATGCTAATTCAATTAATAAAGTTCTCGATTGACTTTTCATATTCTAATTTAGAATTTTTACAGTGGTCTAAAAAACAAAGCATAAAGATCAGAGCAACATATATCATTATCAATGTGGGCCAAATTTAATTTAGCACCAAAAAAGAAAAAAAAATCTTAATATACTTATGTTCTAAGGTCCAGAGGGGAAAAAGAAAAGATATTTTCTTTTTCAAAATTAATTGGATTTATTTCCTATTCATTAATTTCTCTCGTAGATTTTATAAGAAAAATGCCTTTGATGGGACACTTTCAATGTGGTGTGGATATGTCCAAAGTGAGTTTTTCTTTTTATGGTATATACGAAAATTAATTGATTAAACATAAGTATATAGTATAGTATTGCACAATAGGATTACATGACATAATAATATTCTTTACCTTCACTAATTATTACCCCCATTATTATATATGATAATTTATGTTATTAATTACGCAATGTATTAATTGGACCCTTTTATAATGAAAAGCATTAAAGCTTGTAAGAAAAAGAAACAATTATGTTCATAATTTCTTTAGCTTTAATGCTAACACAATTACAAGGGAGGTAGCTTATTCAATTGGAGAAGATTTCTTTGACAATAATTTGAAAATGGGTAATATTTGGTGTTAGGTGAGTGAAATATGGATATGCAATGCTGCTTGCTGAATAAGAAATATTGGTTGAATTTTTCGATTCAATTGTAAATTTTGTGTCTATAATTTGAAGAAAGTTAAAATTTAATATCTATGATATATAATGAATGTTTTAGTTATTACAATTTGATAAAATTTTCTTAAACAATTTTTATGGTATTAAGAGAAACGACTAAATTCTAACTTTTTTTTTACAAAAAGAACATAGAAATACATTAATAAGAAGGATTGTAGAATAGTTAATATGTTTGAGAGGTTAATATTTATTTAATTATAATTTAAATTAGTTAGTTTTTAATTAATGTTTTATAAATAATTAGCTAATTATCTAATTTCCTAACAGAAAGGATTGAATATAGAATTGGAAAAATTAAGTTCAATCAAATACAAAAAAAAAAATACTTTAATTAAGAAAAAGGAGTAAATTATGACATAATAAATTGTGTGGGTGAATAAATGAGTTATCACATAATAATTGAGGATTTTGTGGATAAGTGATAATAAATGAAGGGAAAGAAAAGATAGATAGATGGTTGAGTAAATGGTTTGTACCTCTTTCATTGGCTTGACTTTTATTTTCTTTCATAGTCTCATCTTTTAGGATGAGAATTTAATTTTCTTTTAGAAAAGAAAAATATCAAAGTGGATATATGCAATTTGATTTTTATGTTTTTAGTCCAACAATGGTTAGATGCAGTTTAAATCAAAATTGTACTTATTTAAAAACGGTCACATTAATAGCTTTTAGTTTAACAATATTTGTATTGGTGTAAGAATTATTTTTTTAATAATTCATTTTTATTTAAAAATGTTTTATAAAATCTTAAAACAAACACACTGATGTGTTTTACAATTTTTTCTCAAAAGTATTTTTATTAATAAATCTGTCAAATTAGTACGAAAGATGACTATAAAACAATATAAAGTAATAATTTAGGATAATGATAGTTGAGTTAGTTGTGGTGATTATTGGACGTGGTGGTCGAAGTTGACTAGTGGTAACCACGACAACGTAGTGGGAGTGAGATAGATGACCTTTGAGAGTGCTTTGATAATTTTAAGATTATACAAGTTAGGGAGAGATCAATCTATTTCGTTCCAATTTTTTCTAAAAATAATTAGATAATTGTCACTTAGTCAAATAAGGTCATTCACGTCCAATACTCTTGAAATGAGCCTATGAGGTATTAGGTAAAGGTTATACAAGGGGTTCTATGGAGCCTAACATATGTTTGCAAGTCATCCTGCATTGTATTAGAGAAAAAAAATTGAATATTCAATTTTATGGTCGATGATGTATGTCTAAATCGGTTGAAATATACTTGATTTCATTTGATAAAATAGAAATGAAAGTTATGAGAGAAGAAGTTTTTGTACAAATGAACTATTTTGAGCAACATAAATGGAATCAGCTCTCTATCCTCTCAGTAAAGTTCATGTCCGTCCATACTTTTGAAACAATTTCAAATTCTCATTGAAATCAAGCCCGAGACTTCCCGTACTTATCAAATTCGTAACTTGTCAACTAATAAATCCTTTTATCTTTCTCTACAACTGAATTCTTCACGTTTCGTCTCAACTGATTTTGATCATTCATGCAGTGTTTTTCTTTATCAAATCGGTAACCCCAATTCGTTGATGCAGAACACTCTGATCGGAGCTTGGACTAGAAAGAGCAGGGTATTGAACTCTTTTACAGAATGTTAGAAGAAGACTCAGTTTAACCAAATAAACATACTATTTCCTTTTCTTCTTAAAGATTGTGCTTATATATTTGCTTTATCTGAAGGGAGACAGGAGTATGCTCATATCGTTAAACTTGGGTTAGATTTAGATTTTTATGTTGGGATTCATTTAGATTCTTCTTGTGGGTGTGTGAGTATAGCATTGAATGTGTACGAGAAAATGCCTCTTACAAGTTTGGTATTGTGGAATGTGATGAGTGATGCATATTTTCAGTGTGGGCTTTTCGAGAATGCTCTCAAACTATCATGGGAGATCGTAATAGGTTTCATCATATTAAGAATGGAATGTGTTCTTCCATGGACTTTTGGTGATTTCTTTGTTGTAGATCAGTTAATAAAGTTATACGGTTGTATAAAAACTAAATGGAAGTATAATCCATTAATATGCCAAGGAGAACCTTTCCAAAATTCATAGCCATAATACTACCTAAACCCTGAACTCTGTAAAAAAATCGAGGCTGCAAGAGCTTTATCCCATCATGTGGCAATTCAAGAACTTACAAATTTATCTATGAATATCATGATACAAAAAACTTCCTAAATTTGGATGCAATTACTGATATTGAGAACTACATCAATTCACATCTTCTGCAAAAAGTGTTCAATACTGCAGAAACAGAAATCACCTTATATGATCTTCCACAGATAGCTTCAAGCTTTCTTTTGTTGCAAACATTTTCGTGTGCCCAAATGAAAAACCAATGAAGAATCTGAACGCCTGAGAACTAGGGTACCTTGATCACAATGTATCAGTATTGTCCCTTATGGATTTCATAATAAACGTTGTTTGCCAAGGTCCTTTCCCACTGAAAAATAAAAGATTCGAAGATGGATGTCAAGGAAAGAAGATCAAAACAAGCAATAATGTCAGTTCAACAACAAGGGTTTGAAGATCTCACATTTGGATGTCTCAGGAACAGCAACCACATGCATGATTGCATTGTTGGGAGGAAGTTGCAAGCGAAGGGGATAAAGATTCCCATTCAATGGATTTCGAGTACACACAATGATACCTTCAATTCCTGTTTCTTCCTTCAATTTACGAGTCAGTTCCTCCACCCCATTTCCTTTGAATGTAAAAGAAGAACCCTCCACTGTATCTTCATCTACATCTCCACTTTCATCAGCTACATGATAGTAAATGGTCCTTCCTTCAGATTTGGGAGGTACACTAACAGTTGAATCAGTAGACTAAGAGCAAACAACAAAAATCATGATCAAAATCTGAAGGACATGGAGTAAATTCAATCAAATTCATCTTGAAAAGAAGTTTTATAGAGATCTCAAACCTCAAGTCTAGAGTAGTGGGTCGGTTTGCCAGAGGTAGAAGGGGGCGAGTTGGGATTGAAATCTAGAGAATCCTGATGATCAATTGTGGGAGCTCTATGATTCATAGACACTTGAATCTCAACAACATCAATGTCCCACAGGATCCAATCTTGTGTGGCGGTTCGATTCGGAATATCATGGGTGACCGAATTTCGCCAAGGCGGTAGACCCCCATTAGCTCTCAAGAAGTTCCCATATCGGGTCTTGAACTTGACTTGCGACCCTTCTCTAACGGGTTCCCACTCGACGGACGAATCTAGCCGTCGAGGAAGGGTCTGAAGAACTTTCCTGCCGGTCATTCCGAGCAAGAAGGGTTGATTGCTGGCTGTCAAGTACTTGCCGTAGCAGCTTTTGAGACGGATGAAAGAGTCAGAGTTAGCTCCGGATACAAACTCGACGGACCAACGAGCACTTTTGGAAGATCCATTACGGTCCTGGTTGACGGTGTCCTGATCGTCATCAGCAACAAGGTACTTGTCGTGATGGCTGCGGAGGCGGACGGTCTTGGCGTTGCGGAAGAAATCCATGTGGGATCGGAGACTGTTACCGGAGAAAGATTTGAGCAGTAGAATAAGTAAAGAAAGCTTCAAAATTTGTTTGGATAATTGTCCTAACAAAGAATGGGCAATGAAAACTTGTATGAAATAGGATGTTGGGTGAACTTCTTTTTAAGAGATGAATATTTCCCAATGGTGTGATTAGATTCCTCGTTGAAATTTGGAAGGATAGGAAGGAAATGAATGTTTCAAAAGTGGTAAAAGAAAGTCAGCTGCAGCTGGTGATACAAAGTTAATTCACGCGGTTTTTAAATTAAAATATCCGGCAACTATCTCATTGGCTGACCGCCATTTCGGAATCATCTTCGATGCTCGCCCAAATCCATAAGCCGGTCGGTCGGAATAGAAGAATTGGTTGAGTTGAAATTCACTCTCTTATGATTCGGTACTTGCTTCCCTAAAATGAAATTTTTTAATTTACCCGATAGATTTTAGTGGTGGGCACATTGGGGTGTATGTATAGATTTCATTATTTTATAATATAATGTTTAGTATGAACAAATTTTGAATCAACCCCACCCCCCGGGTAGGTAAACTCTTCTCTTGAAACTTGAAACTTGAAACATTATATTAGAGATGGTGGCTTCTTTTCATTTTCTTTTTTTAATCTTCAAATGGGTGTGATCTTCTTCACTTTTCATTTTATTTTCTTGTCCAAAATAATATTTTAATACATGCTTTAGTATCATTTAATTATTATATATATTGGTGCGTGACAAAAATTCTAATCTACGTTGCAATGACTACGTACTCATTGGTGGAGTTTTGCATTAACTAGGCCACAATTGTACATGTCCAATTTAATGCAGCATTGCTTAGGTTTTGTATTTAATGTTCATAGCTTTAGAAAACATAGAAAGAAAATAGAAATTGACAATGATGTCAAATGTACTCGTTAATTTTAAAATAAATAACTTTTGTACCACATTTGTGAGATAGGAGATGAACCTCTCATCTCTAAAATAGAATACCATACTAATTACTCTTGAACTAAGTTTTATACTATATAATATGTAAATATGCTATCAATTTTAACGTTTTGTTTACCAAATCGTAATGAAAATATGTGTAATTTAATTAAATTTCTTCATTGATAAATCAATTGTAATGAACTTCATTCGCAAATGTAATTGAATTTTTTTTGTTGTCAAATTTACTATTACTCTTACCTCTATCTCTACCTTTTATCTATGAGGATCAAGATAATAACGATAACAGTATAGATATCAAAATTGATAATTTTTTTTGTTACTGTTACCGACGCAATTAGATTGAACATTTTTAATTAATCAAATCGTACTGTGTTACTCCATTACAAATATAGATGTGAACCCTCTCTGTCACTCTATACACAAAACACAAGCAAAGAACACAAAAAATAATGATATGAGAGTGCAAAAATAGAAAGCTTCATTTTGTTTTTATTATGAAATGGGAGACATATTGGGCTTTGGATTTCTCCATGTCTACCGCTTCCACCAGCTCTTTATCCTCTTGGTAAAGTTTCATATCCATCCATAGTTCTCAAAAACAGTTTCTAATTTTTATGCTTGTGGGTGGAAAATGCTTTTAGCAATCCCAACAAATTCACAATCTCTTCCAATTGAAATCAAGGGCGAGAATTCCAATACCCGTCAAAGTCGGCTTCTTCACTTGCTGACTGACTGTACAGATTTGTCAAAGCTCAAACAAATACATGCTCAGGCAATTCGTAACTTCTCGACCCAAAACTCCTCTCTCTTTCTCTACAGTCGAATTCTCCACGTTTCGTCTTTAATTGATTTTGATTATGCCTGCCGTGTTTTTAATCAAATTGATAACCCCAATTCGTTCATGTGGAACACTCTGATCGGAGCCTGTGCACGGAGCTTGGACCGGAAAGAGCAGGCGATTGAAATCTTTTACAGAATGTTAGAAGAAGGTTCAGTTGAACGAGATAAACATACTTTTCCTTTTCTTCTTAAAGCTTGTGCTTATGTATTTGCTTTATCTGAAGGGAGGCAGGCCCATGCTCATATTTTTAAACTTGGGTTAGATTTGGATGTTTATGTTGGGAATAGCTTGATTCATTTATATGCTGCTTGTGGATGTTTGAGTATGGCGTTGAAGGTGTTTGAGAAAATGCCTCTTAGAAGTTTGGTGTCGTGGAATGTGATGATTGATGCGTATGTTCAAAGTGGGCTTTTCGAGAATGCTCTCAAGCTATTTGTTGAAATGCAAAACAGCTTTGAGCCTGATGGGTATACAATGCAGAGTATAGTTAGTGCTTGTGCTGGTATTGGAGCTTTATCTCTGGGGATGTGGGCTCATGCTTATGTGTTGAGAAAGGCCAGTGGCGCTATGGCGGGTGATGTTTTGATCAACTCCTCACTAGTGGATATGTACAGCAAGTGTGGTTCTTTAAGAATGGCTCAGCAGATCTTTGAGACAATGCCCAAACATGACCTAAATTCATGGAATTCTATGATTCTAGCGCTCGCCATGCATGGACGGGGGCAGGCTGCCTTGCAGTGTTTTTCTCGGCTGGTTGAAATGGAGAAGTTTTTGCCTAATTCTGTCACGTTTGTTGGTGTTCTTAGTGCATGTAACCACAGAGGCATGGTTGCTGACGGCCGGAAATATTTTGATATGATGGTTAATGAGTACAAAATTGAACCCCGGTTGGAGCACTATGGATGCCTTGTTGATCTTCTATCTCGCTCTGGTTTTATTGATGAAGCTTTGGAGTTAGTGGCAAATATGCATATAAAGCCAGATGCAGTGATTTGGAGGAGTCTTCTCGATGCTTGCTACAAGCAGAATGCTGGTGTTGAGTTGAGCGAGGAAGTGGCATTCAAGATTCTTCAATCTGAAAAAACGGTTTCCAGTGGTGTTTATGTGCTGTTGTCAAGAGTTTATGCTTCAGCACGCCAGTGGAACGATGTCGGAATCATAAGGAAGGTGATGACCGATATGGGTGTGAGAAAGGAGCCCGGCTGCAGTTCGATAGAAATTGATGGTATTAACCATGAGTTTTTTGCAGGAGACACATCGCACCCCAGGATAAAAGAGATCTACGGTGTTATTGATTTGATTGAGGAAGAACTGGAGAAACATGGTTACTCACCTGACTGTTCACAGGCAAACATGGTAGATGAACCCGATAACATCAAACAACAATCGCTTAAGTTGCATAGTGAGAGACTTGCCATTGCTTTTGGGTTACTAAACTTGAAACCTGGTACGCCAGTGCGTATATTTAAGAATCTTAGAGTATGCAACGACTGCCACCAAGTCACCAAGTTGATTTCTGAAATCTTCAACGTAGAGATTATCATGCGAGATCGTAATAGGTTTCATCATTTTAAGCATGGAATGTGTTCCTGCATGGACTTCTGGTGATTTCTTTGAAGATTAGCATATGGAAGGTGGAACCTTTCCAAAATCCATATCGACAATGCTACCTAAACTCTAGACTCCGTTAGAAAGTTGAGGTTGCAAGAGCCCTATCTCATAAAAAGGAAATTTAATGATACAAAAAGCTTCCTAAATTTGGTTGCAACTACTGATATGGAAAACTACATCAATTCACCTCTTCTGTGAATCCCTAATTCACAAGTAGTTAGAAGATGCAAAAAAGTTGAACATTTCAGAAGCAGAAATCAACTTATATGCTCTTTCATATGACTTCAAGCTTCCTTTTGTTGTAATTATTTGTGTGTGGCTAAATAAATGAAGAATCCGAATGACGAGGAGTAGGATCATCCGGGCACCAATCTCAGACTTGTTTGAGAATATAATTGCCACAATCTTTTGATAACAATGTATCGGTATTATTTGCTATGGATTTTATGATAAACATTGTTTTGCAAGGTCCTTTCCCACTGAAAAACAAAAGATGCGAAGACGGTTGTTAAGGAAAAAAAGATCAAAACAAACAACAATGTCGGTTCAACAAAAAAAGGGGTTTAAAATCTCACATTTGGATGATTCAAGAACGGCAACCACATGCATGATTGCGTTGTTGGGAGGAAGTTGCAGGCGAAGAGGATAAAGATTCCCATTCAATGGATTGCGAGTACACACAATGATACCTTCAAATCCTATTTCTTCCTTCAATTTGCGAGTCAGCTCCTCCACCCCATTTCCTTTGAATGTAAAAGAAGAACCCTCCATCATATCTTTATCTACATCTCCACTTTCATCAGCCACATGATAGTAAATGGTCCTTCCTTCAGATTTGGGAGGTAAACTAACGGTCGAATTAGTATACTACAAGCAACAAAAAATGGTGATTAGAATTTGAAGGCCACGGAGTAGAATCGATCAAATTCATCTAGAAAATAAGTTTTATAGAGATCTCAAACCTCAAGTCTAGAGTAATGGGCCCATTTTCCAGAGGCAGAAGGGGGTGAGCTGGGATTGAAATCTAGAGAATCCACATGCTCAATTGTGGGAGCTCTATGACTCAAGAACTGAACCTGAATCTCAACAACATCAATGTCCCAGAGGATCCAATCTTGGGTGGCGGTTTGACTCGGAATATCATGAGTGACCGAATTACGCCACGACGGTAGACCCCCATTTGCTCTTAAGAAGTTCCCATTACAAGTCTTGAACTTGACCTGCGCCCCTTCTCTAACGGGTTCCCACTCAATGGATGAATCTAGCCGTCGAGGAAGGGTCTGAAGCACTTTTCGGCCGGTCATTCCAAGCAAGAAAGGTTGATTGCTGGCAGTCAGGTACTTGCCATAGCAGCTTTTGAGACGGATGGTAAAGTTAGACCTTTTGCTGAATGGAAACTCAACGGACCAATGAGCACTTTTGGAAGACCCGCTACGTTCTTGGTTGACTGAGTCCTGATCGTCATCAGCAACAAGGTACTTGTTGTGATGGCTGCGGAGGCGGACAGTCTTGACGTTGTGGAAGAAATCCGAGTTAGATCGCAGGTTGTTATCGGAGAAAGATTTGATCTGTAGAATAAGCGGAGGAAATCTTCAAATTTGTTTGAAATTTTGTCCTAACAAAGAAGGGGCAATTAATTTGATGTTGGGACCTTCTCTTTTTGAAAAATAATGGGTAGGAAAGGGGAGTCAGGTAGTGATATAAGTTGAAACCAAGCGACTTATAATCAAGGAAAAATTAAATTTGAAACCTAATCATTTTGGCCCCAAGATTTTTTAAAAACTATTTCAACCATTTCTATTTATAATGATATTTTATTAACAAAACAAATTTATTCATAAATATTTGAAATTTTTATTGAGAATTTTCAAAAATAGCAAAATTTACCAAATATTTATAACCTATAACAAATTCTATCACTGATGATATGTTAGAGTGATAGAAAACTTTCGGTGATAAAATTCAAAATTTTACTATAGTTTGTAAATATTTTAATTTATTTTATTATTTTTAAAAATGGCCATTTATTATATTGTAAACTAATCTTTTTTTTTACTGGTCTAGAACCTAAAATAAATGTTACGAAAATCCAAAATGAGTAAGACTTGTATTGATATGACCATCGTTTCTAAAAGGTAAAAAGGTCACAAGTTTAAACTTTCATTGATTGTTGTAAATATATATGTATATATAACAAACACAAAACTTTAAAGGTTAAAATTATATTTTGGTCCTAAACTTTATACATTATTTTATTTGGTTCCTAAACTTTTAAAACGAAATGTTTTGGTGTTGGTCCAAGCTATTATAATCTCTGCCATTAAAATTTCCTTAACTATTTATCACAACACTTAACTTCTATATTTGGATTACTAGGCATTTATATTCATCATATTAATTAAAAAGATAAATAATAAAAAAATCTTGTTAATTTATTCTATAAATCTTTTCTGTCATTTTTTTTCAAATTGGAATTTTGAATCAAATCATAGTAACAACATTGAGATGATTAACAAAATAAAATAGAACTAACATATGAATGCTACTTTGCAGATAAATATTCTCACAATAAATTACAAAACCAAAAAGGTAAAGAATTGGGAAGAAGCGAAAAAACTTTCCAATGAATTATAAATTCTCAAACTTGAAGTACTAAAAAAATTGCATGAAATATAATTGACGTTTTGAGTTTTTCGATAAAACATCAATTTACTATTTAATTTTTTTGTTTTAAGTTAAAGAATGAAAATAGAATAAGATAAAAAGTTTATTAAAAAAATAGAATTTAAATCAACCTTAAATCTAAAAATAATATTTAAATTTAACTTTTTATATAATTCTATATTTTAAAGTTTTAAAAAATTGTCAATGGCTAAACTAATTAAAAAAAAAAAAAACAATACCTTTCGACGAAAAGATCAATTCCTAATCTATATGTTGTTCCCAAAAAGATAAAATAAAAATAAAAAGACAATTAAATTAAGAAAATTATTTTAAATAATAAAATATTTTCTTGAGATTATAAAATTATGTTATATTTGGATTAATTTGGCTATATTTTACTAATTTTTTAGAAGAAAAATATTTGGGTTTATGATTTTATTATTATATAGCAAACTGTTGTTAATTCTTTTAAACTCCCAAAAGAGGGGAAGCTTCTGAAAGTTTTTCAAATAAAATTACGTAAGCGCCGCCAGCTCCAAACTAACCCTGGTAATCCTTGTTGTAATTGTGGAAGAACACTTCTATTCTTTTTATATGATGCATCATGATGTAAGTATCGGTGATGAGAAGGAATGCGTGAAGATAAGTATAAGCGTTTGGTAAATAAGAATCATTTTTATATGGTACGTAATTTACATGTAACTGAAGGAAATATTATGAAAGCTAAGCATCCATATATGCGACCGAAATTTAAAGTTAACACACACCTGTAACGTAGAGGATCGGCGTACCGATTTGGGGGTGGACGGAGAGCATTTCCCGGAGACGGAATCCTTAGAAGAACAAGAAAGGGCAGAAATAGACCTTCGACTCATCAACAGACAATACTTAGGAATTTCAACAACAGGTTCAACGTCCCACAAAATCCATCCCTTAGTGGAAGAGAATCGCGGTTCGTCATGAGTAACAGAGTTCCTCCATGGGGGCATAACGCCGTTGCCTCTCAAATAACTGCCGCACCAACTCATCAATTTCACCTGATCGCCGTCGCGTACGGGCTCCCACTCCAGAGAACTCCACGCCGCGGCGTGCTTAGTTTGGCAAATTACCTTCCTCCCGGTGGCGCCGAGGAGAAAGGTGAGGTCAGTGGCGGAGAGGTAGTTTCCATGGCGGCTCCGGAGGCGGATGGAATCGGTTTTTCCTTCGACGAATTCGATAGCCCAAATGGTTCCGGTGGCGGAGGTGTGGGAGGTTTGGCGGACGGTTTGGTGGTCGTCGGCGGCGGATAAGTATTTGTGGAGGTGACTTCGGAGTTTGACGGATTTGAAGAAGGTGAAAAACTCCATGGATTGATTGGGGAATTGAGAAATTGGGGATTGGGGATTTGAGGAAACAGAGGGAATGGCGGAAATGGAAGGTTGTTAGAGTGGGAAGAGAGTGATATAGTGATAGTGAAGGACTTAGAAAAGAGTATCACTTTTACACGGTCAACTCTCCAATGGCCGAAACACTCATGTTATGTGCAATTTTTTGTTTTCTTTTTTCATTTTGTTCTAAGGGACTTTTACAAGTTTGGTTTCTCCATTTTACTTGTTTTGAATAGGTTGTTAATGTATAACGAAAAGAAACATAATTAAAATCATAAGAACCTCCTCAATATTAAAGGTTTGTTTGGTAACATTTCTTTTTTACTGTGAATTCTTTTTTAAATTAAACTAACAAACACTCTATCCACTTAAAACTTTCTTACTTTTCTACAACCGTTTTGAAAATAAAGTAAAAAAGTATCTTTTAGGGACCTTTTGATAATCTTTTCGTTTTTGTTTGTTGGATTCTGAAAACGAAGCACATTTTCTTTCATTGATTTAGATTTTTTTTAAGTATGATAGTTCAATTTTTAACCGAATTCCAAAAAGAATCAAATTTTGATTTGATATTTATTAGAAAGTGAATTAAATAAGAAATTTAGAGATTAGAAGTAATGTTTATAGGTTCCATTGTCAAAAATAGATAAATAAATAATGAGTACCTTGAAATTTGGCTAATAATTAAGGTGACTCTCTTTACTTAAGTAAGATGCAATTTATTTTAAGAAATCGAGGGAAAATAGTTAATTTTTAAAAGCAACAATAAAATATTTACCAAACATGATCTACGTTTTAAAATTTATGTTCAATAAAATCACTAAGAACTCGTTTGATAACCATTTGATTCTAAAAAATTAAGCTTATAAAAATCACTCCTACCTGTTGGTTTGTGTTGTTTGTTGTATAACTTATATCAGTGTGCTCAAAATCAAATCCAAAGTTTGCAATTTCTTTGGACACAAAACTAAAATTTAAAAGACTTTAAAAAATTGTAACATGGAATAAATGTCGTTAAATTATATAAAAACAATTATAATTTGAACAAACTTGGGATTTTTTTGGTTTTAAATTTTGTATATATTTCAAAGGTTTTTTTTTTCATGGTAGCAACCAATAGATAATTTGATGATTGTAAGATTTGAAAAGAGAGAAAAGTAAGAAGACATTATGGTTTGAGTGGGTAGGTTTATTGGTGTCCTACATGATTGACCATATGAATATCATAGAAAATAAAATGTGAATTGGGACAAAATTATTAATAGTAAAGTCAAGTTTGTGATAAATGCAAATGCTAACTCACCATTTCACTATACAAAATGTGCAAAATTCCTTCCTTTTATTACTCTCTAATTAAACACAAATCATTTTATTATTATTATTTTATATTTCTCTCTTTTTACTTTTTCTTTTTCTAAGAGGAATTTAACTAAAAATAATTGTTTTTAATTTGTAGTTTTCATTCCCTAAAAACAACACATCTATCCATCAATTTCTTTACATTGTTTCAGAAACAATTACACCAAGATCTCACGAAACATAATTAAAGTAAACTTCTTTGGATAATAAAAAGAAAGAATCGATGACTTTTGATCCTCCAAAACATTATGCATAAGTTAGCTCACCTTTACTATTGAGCCTAAGGCATTTTGTGTTGGACTTCACAACCACCTCAATCTTCAATAGTCGAGCGCATAATCCCAATCCTTAAGTTTGGTTCTTTGGATCAAAATTTGGGTTGGATTGTGGTTCGTTTTATTGGATTAGATTACACAATATTAATTATTTAATTATTTTAAACACACATGTACTTATATTCATATTTTTTTAACGAAATATTATTAAAATTAAAATGTTTTTATTATTTTTTCTAGATTAAATTATTGATATTATAAAATTTTATTTAGTTATTGATTGTACTCAATATGTTTAATATAATATTACGAAGAACTATACATGCAAACATAGATATGCAAGATGATGCAACCATAAGTTTATTGGAATGGCTCCACAAGCCAATCGAAATAGGTATGTCAGACGATGACTTTAGGCTAAGCTTTGATCAAGTCTTTAGGTTTCGACTCTTTGATGAGGCTAATGCATCAACCCTACTTCTTTAAATTAGTACATTTTATTATCGTTCCTTTTAAATAATCTTTTTTATATCAAATCCAAATCACCAAACACACTAAATAGTTTTAGCCAAGAGGTACAATTATATTGGGTGTGACCAAATTTTGATTATTTAATATTATGGGGCTTACACATTAAATAGTCCCCCAAATGTACAATCCCCAATTTAATGTAGGGTTTGTTTATATATCATATAAGCTGTATATAGTTCACAATGTAGGCTTCCTTATTAAATGTTCTAACACTTTTTTTTCTTTCAAAGTACATCCATTTAAAGAATATGATTCGTCTAATTTTTTCATAGCTAATTGATAATTGACACATGTACTTATACGTGAGATCAAAAGTTGAGATCTTCGTATTTTTTTTCCGTTTTTTACTTTCATACCATACTAAAAAGACAATTTAATTATACTACTTCTTTTGAGGTAGTATCATTCAAAAGCATGAAATAGAGTTGCATATTTATTTTTTTCATGTTTTTCTTAAAGGTGTAAAATTGCAATAAAAAGTAAGGAATTTCACGACTTGGGGTTAAATTACAAAAAAAAAGCTAGAAATAACAAGGAAAGCAACTTTTAAATAGAAAAGACCACTCAACTAAAGAAAAACACCGTAGGGGACTGAACTACTAAATAGAAACTCCAAACTACTTAGAACTAGAGAAACATATCGAAGCCCACAATCCGACTAACCACTTGAGATGGTTGTACGGTAGTTCCATGAACATAAAGATTACGGTCTTTCCAAATATGAAAGAAGAGTAACTTATGATAAATAGCGGCCACTAGGCATGCTACTCTTCAAATCTTACTCATTCAATCAAATTATCAATTATGTGTACTCATGTGACAACTCCATTTAAACTCAATGTTCCAACAAAACTTCTACAGGAGAAAATCGTCAAGGATAACTAGATTAAAAAGACAATCAAATAAAATTCAATAGCCTCGAGATTCAAACAACTATTACAAATTAAATAACACAAACACTAGGGGATATCATGACACATCTGTCAATACGAACACATACAGGTAGTTGAATTCAAATAAAAAACTGAACAATGAAAGAACCTCCGAACCAAAAGAGATTGGACCAAACCACCAACAAGTATCAGAGTATACAAACTCCCTAATAACTTCTCCATGTGTTCTAAGTAGTGAAAATACTAGTTGGATCCGAGATGTGAAAATTTAATTTGTATTATTAGGTTGAATTAATTTATATTCCTAGAATTCATACCTTCCATCATTAATAATATACATACACCAATAAGTTAACCAACATTGACCAAACTTTTATGGATATCCATTCATACTTTTTCCTATCCACATTAATACGAATTTAATGTTCTTAATTTCTAAGTTATAAATCTATATGAACCCTACAATAGGTGGAATTGTTCATTTAATATGTTTATTGTTTTAGTTTAGTTTACACACAAGAAAATAAAAGGAGATTCACACAATAAAAAATTTAAATTTTTTAAAGGATAACACCTGTGATCATTGGTTTAAACATATTTTAGTATATAATGTTTTATATTTTTCTATATATTATAGATTAAATGACATTGAATTTATCTCGTAGATTACATAGTAAATTTAAATATAACTCAAACATAGTAAAGTTCTCTAAAAAAGTAGCCAATAATAGGGAAAGTGAAGTAATAATAATTACTTTTATGGTATAGCTAAAACAATAATAAAGGCAAAACAAAAGGGACCAAAAATGAGCTCTCCTATTTTCTGAAGAAAGAGATTATCAAATTAAATGAACTCATATGAATATTTCACCCTTTTCTAGAAATAATTATAATTCACCTTCACATCATTTCAAATTTCAATTTACACAATGATTTTTTTTTAGACACTTTTTTTTTCTTTTTTGTTTCTTTGAAGACTATTGACTTTTTTTTTTCCATCCCAAAGTTGGAAGTGCCCAAATGGTGAAGCTAACCTAACAACAAACTTGAATTGAAAATTTGCAAAATATAACCAATAATATTCAGCTTTGAGATTGAGAAGTGGAAGAGGTTAAACTTCCATTTCAAATTTAAACATAAAAAGTCAAAAAAAAGAAAAGAGAACTTCCACACAAATGCATATAAAAATTCAAAAAGCTCTCCCACATTTTTAAAAAAAAAATACTGATTTCAATTTATTTTAGAAGTAATCAACCTTCTTGAATATTAACTTTTCAATTAGCTACAATGAAGAGTATTTCAAAATCATTCATCTGCTCACAGCATTTACTATTTGGTACACTTTTAGTATGATAATGACTCTGCATCAAAGGTGTTTGGAGTTTAAATTGATATATATAATTTTTGAATAAAAAATGAAAGGCTTTGGGTCAATTTGAGGGAATTTGAGAAATTGGAGAGAGAGAGAGAGAGACACCAAAAAGCAAAAGCAAAATTGATAAAGAAAAGAAAGAAACTTTGGACTTTGGAGGCGCAGTGTTCAGAGCAGAGACCAACTTTTTAACCCTTTTTTTTTCCTTTCTATTGTTTTGTTTTTGTCTTCACACTCCAAAATTTGAGCTTTTGCCGTTCACGTGACCCTTTCTTCTTTGTCCTTCTTCACTCTCAACACTGACCCCATTTTCACTCTCTCTTTCTAATTTCAAACACACAATTCGTAATCGAATCTCCATTCTTTTCTTTTGTTCCTCAGATTTGGATCTCTCTTCTTCTCTTCCATGCCTTCTCCATCTCCCCTTTTTACCATTTCCGCCATTCTTCTCTTCTCCCTTCTCTTCCACGTTCACTCTTTTTGTCCACCTTTCTCTTCCCAACCTCGTTTCCCCTTTTCCTCTGTTTCCGGTCATGGCCATCCTTCTTTTCAGGTCCATTGCTCTTCTCCTCACTCTCTTATTTCCATTAATGGCCTTTCCTTTTCTCTTCTAAGTTTCAATATCTCCTCCACCACTCTCCTCCTTTCTCCTCTTCCAATTAATCTCACTCCCACTCCTAAACAATCCAATCATTCCTGTTTTTCTCTTCGTTCTTCTTCTATTCCCACCCGTTCCATTGATTTCTCTGGCTCCCCTTTTCGAATCTCAGATGGGTATTGTTCTAGACTCTCTCTTCTTCGTCCTTGTTCGCCTCCTCATCTACCCAATTGCAGTCATTGCCCTTGGGAGTGTAATCTTATCAAGAAACCGGTTAATTTGCTCCATGGATGCGGTGTTGAGCGGCAGTCTGTGTCGGAGCAAGGTTGTCAAGAGGAGGTTTTGGAGTATTTGGATAGAATTCTTAGATTGGGGTTTGAAGTTGAGTGGGACAAAGATCAGGACCCTTACTTTATTAAGTGTAATGATTGTGAAGCTAACAAAGGTGTTTGTGGGTTCAATTCTTCAGACCCAGATAGAAAATTCATTTGCTATTATACTCGAACTCGATACTCATACCCTAATAGAATCGCGATTCTGTCCTCTGTTTTTGCATTGATGTGCTTGTTATTGGTTATTGCGGTGATGTTGGCTTTTTTCAGGTCCAGATGGTTGAGATCCTTCGCCATTGAAGTTGACCCAACAGCTCAGTTCCTTAGCCGTCATCGTTCACCTAATCTTCTCCCACCTGTTTTCCCTTACGAAGAACTTGAATCCTCAACTAATCGTTTCGACCCAAAGAGGAAACTGGGAGACGGTGGATTTGGGTCTGTTTATTTGGGTCAGCTCAACGATGGTCGATTAGTGGCCGTTAAGTATCTCCACAAGCATCACGCCGCCGCCACTGCCCCCTCCGGCAAGGCTTTCTTCACCAAATCGTTCTGTAACGAAATCTTGATTCTTTCTTCGATTAATCACCCAAATCTCGTTAGGTTACATGGGTATTGTAGTGATCCAAGAGGGCTTATTCTAGTTTATGATTATGTTCCAAATGGGACTCTCGCCGATCATCTCCATGGCCCTAAATGCTCGTACCGGAAAGGATCTCTGTCTTGGCAAGTGAGGATTGACATTGCTCTGCAAATCGCCATGGCTATGGAGTATTTGCATTTCTCTGTTGTACCACCGATTGTTCACAGAGACATCACGTCTTCTAATATTTTTGTGGAGAAAGATATGAGAATCAAAGTTGGGGATTTTGGGCTTTCAAGGTTGTTGGTTTTCTCCGATACGACGTCATCTTCATCTGGGTATGTCTGTACCGGTCCTCAGGGGACACCAGGCTACTTGGATCCAGATTACCACCGCTCGTTCCGGTTGACGGAGAAAAGTGATGTGTACAGCTTTGGAGTTGTGTTATTGGAGCTGATTTCTGGTTTGAAAGCGGTGGATCAGAGTCGAGAGAGAAGAGAAATGGCGTTAGCCGATCTGGTAGTGTCGAAGATCCAAATGGGTCAGCTCCATCAGGTGGTGGACTCTGTTTTGGGCGTCGACGGTGAAGTAATCGACGGCGTTGAGGCCATGGCGGAGTTGGCTTTCCGATGCGTTGCGGCGGACAAAGACGACCGCCCTGACGCGAAGGAGATTGTGGAGGAGCTCCGGCGGATTCGGAACTGCACACGTGGAGGGGTCCGGTCGTCGATTTCAAATGTGAGTGCTGACGTGGGTAGAAGTTGATTGGACGATGAGGCGATTTGTTTGGCGCCCAGTTTGCGTACGTGGGGGGTTTGACTAGTCCACAGAACAGCGACGGGACATATTTTTTGATGCTTTGCTTGTAAATGTCAAATATCCACGTGGACTCAGCTTAGCTGAATCAGCTGAGAGCCCAGACGTGACTGTAAAATGTAAAATCTTTTTTGTTTTCTTCTTCTATTTACTCAATTTTACGTCTTCCTCTTTTTGGGTTAAAGATCTCTTAATCCCCACACCTATCCATTTTGAGTCCATACAATAATGATAATGATGATGTAGAGGAAATTTTATACGTTTAAAACACATTGGTGTATCCAGAACCTTTTCATTTGTCGCAATTTTCGAAAAAATTTAAAGTTATTTTTTATAAAAAAAATGGTTAAAAATACTATTTTTCTTTGAATTCAGTCCATAAAAGGTTAGATTTCATTCAACTTGATTATAGAATAATAATAGTATTCATACTAGTATGGTTCGAAATTAAAAAATATTAAAAAAAGAAGTTTTTGTATGTAAGAGGACTAAAATCGAATTATAAAGGCTAAAATGGAACCAACTTCAAAAAGGAAAATTATAAACGCCAACAGTTTTAGTTTTTGTATGTAAGAGGACTAAAATCGAATTATAAAGGCTAAAATGGAACCAACTTCAAAAAGGAAAATTATAAACGCCAAATTGTTGTATCATTATCAAATAAAGTTCAGCACTAAATTATTACATTAGAGAAATTGCATATCCAATCCCATCCTTTTTCCTATTTATTATTCTTCAAAACCACTGGTGGTTTGACAAGAAAAGTTCTTACATAGCAGATTACACAGGCAGTAATCTGTATTCTGTAACTACATGGGATGCGATGTCTGTACAAAAATACACACATCTATGATACAAGATCATAAAGACTTGGGAACTTCATGGTAAGGTAATTACTTGAAATGAGCCTTCTCCAAGCTCCTGGCTTTGTCTCCGACAATGACAGATTCCTCTGGCCTTCCAATTTTGTTGTATCCTCTCTCCTGCAGGAGTTGAAATGAACCATATTTACATTGAAAAACTTGTAACTGATTGATAATAGCGGAACATGAGAGAAGCATTCGTACCAGAAGGTGCCACAAATATGGGACTTCTTCCCTTTTCTTGATCTGTTTCTCGATAACTTCGATCGCTATATTATGCAACGGTAGAAGTCATGCTTTGACGAAAGCTATGATTAAGGAAAATGAAAAGTGGAACTTTCTTACCCTTTGCTGCGTGTCCTGTGTTCATCAAAATATCGTACCATACTTCATTAAATACATCGAGTTGTTCGTTTGATGCACCAATCATCTAGAACATAATAAGATGATTGTATCATGGTCGTGAGCAGGATGACAATGAAAGCAGAAGGATAGAATTATATAGCAGTGTTGATATTATACCTTGTAGTCATTTGCATCAAAATCCAAACCAAGTAAGTCTAATGCACGTTCGTAATCTCCTCTGCCGTACTTGTAGAGAGCTTCTGCAAGCTGGGATACACAAATAAGGCCACAAAACTGAAAAGGACTAATGAACTTGCTTGCGGTTCTGTTCACTAAAGCAGTTGACACTTCATTCTATAGATTTGTGCTACAGTGCCAGCAAAAAATAGTTGAAAATTGAATACGATCCTATCAAAATGGTATATTTGGTCGGGAAGTTTCTCCTAAAAGAACACGTGTTCTCTTGTGATGATAGTTTAGAAGAAGAAAACATGTTTGAACTTCTGAAGGTTAAATCCCTACTAGATTTGAATAACGAGTTGAGCTAGCAAACATGAACCCCAAACTGAAGGATGTTAACCTCTATATAAAGTAGTTACAACAATAGAAAGGAAAAAAAGGTGTACGTTACAAAAGAAGAACACAACAGGTGTTATAAAAAGACCGCTTAAAGGGTACAGGAGACTAGAAAAATGAAACAAACCAGCACTCCTCTTTGCATCTTTTCTCGTTTCTTTGCCGTCATTTTCAACAATCTATGAAAAAACAATCGATAACAGTGAACAAGAGCCACAAAGACATATACATATAAATAAATAAAAGTGCCACGAGAGAAGGTTGTATGAACCTGGACTTCAAGCTCCCAAGTAACTCGTCTGCTGCAAAAATCTCTCCAGCCTTAGCCAAAGCCCATAATGTCAATATGTCAAAATGCCACTCTAGGTGCCAATTAGCCTGGCCATAGTGGTTACTCTTGGTTATTCAAGAATACCTAATACACTTAAGAGAACTAATATGATAATCAGGAAATGAATGAGAATGAACCAGCTAGGTGATTGAATATAAGCCTTGCGCTTCTACTATCAACCATGCTTGCTCTAAACTTGACAACATAGACAGGCTTTTTAGTAGAGTATATTGGAAAGAGCCGTAAACAGGTTTTATAAAAGTATAGCTTGGAAAACCAAGCCTTCTGTAATTTATATCATCAATGAAATTTTTGTTCCCTACAATAATAATTTTTTTAAAAAAGTAAAAAAACCTATGTTGTTTGGCAGGGGAAGTATGCAAGCAGAATTCCAGATGTATAAAAGAATATCATCTGCTAAAAGTGAAAGAGTAGGAAAAAAGCAGATAGTTTTCAGACCAATAGTCAGAGAATTCTCTTGTGTCATTTTTTCACCCTTCATCATTATTATCAGTGTCTAGTTGCTTGATTGATTGTGCGGAAGGGAAGGATCTCAACTCACTTTATCATTTAAAACATTGGCCAAGATCTTCAGATGACCTTCACATGGATCATATTCACCACGCACAAACAACCGCAACATCAAACCAAGGGCATTCAAGTATACCTGAAATGATGAAATTTAAGACCCGAAACTATAGAATATTGGCTGCATACAAAGAGTAATATTAAAACTAAAAGTACTTCTGGCCCGATAGCATCAGGTTTTTCCAACTCCTTCCATATATAGTTGTCATATATTTCAAGGATTTTACTCAGGGGAGAATTGGCTTCCAGGTAACAGAGAGCTACATGCCACCAATTATGTGTCACCCTGAAAATTGATAAATTCCAAACGCAGCATAAAAAACAGACAAATTCATTTGATGAAAACTCTAATCTGCAAAGCTTAATGTACATACATGAATGATACACAGTCACACCATGATGGCGAGCATGCCTCCATAAACTCAACTGCTTCTTTAAAATGACACCTATACTGAAGAACATGACATAACTGCAAAGATCCAAATGTTAAAACAATAACCAGGATAGAAACATTGTTAACCAATGTTGTTTACTTACATTTTATAGTCAAATGCATAAGATTAAGTGGCTTTCGAATGACACTCACCGCATGCTGTGCCCAACCATCTTTCTTGTTGATATCAAGTCCCCTTCTTGCCGCCTTTTCAGCTTCTTCCATGCAGCCAAGTTCCAACAAAGGAAAAGCAAGCATGCCATAAATGAAACCTTCTTCTTGATTTTGGGGTAAAACCTGTAAAATTCAACTCTTGACTGATGCTAAGCCACAATATATAAGGAGGGAGGTTTTTCAAAGCCTAGAATTTTATCCGTTCTTCATCTATTCAATCAGTGAATGTCTGTAAGAAACTATCATTCAGATTCGTTCATTCATAACTTTATAAACTGATTGAATCTGAGCATTTTGGTTTGTAGTGAAGCTTTTTATGTCTTTTTGTGTCTTATTTCTTCACTTTATCTCAAGCAGGTTTTTTTTCCTTTGGAAAAAAGGGGAAAGTACGTATATAAACTGGTAAGTAGGAAAGCTACATTCTTAGGTAGAAAAGGCACCTGTTGAACCAAAGCCAAAGATAGATCAGCAGTTCCCAAGTAAAAGCACAGCACTTGAGCCCTTTTCAAAGACGATAGATCCTTTGGAAAAAATTTAAGCAGCTGCAGAATCAAATAGAAAAAAAGGGGGAAAAAAATCAAGAAATACTCTGAGGATAGCCCATAAAAGAAAGTCAGCAAATGAATTTCCATGTGAACTGTATCATCACTGTCACTTCAAACTATCCGAATCTTTAACATGGATTTGCTTTTTACATGATATGCAAGATATTAACCTCATTCTTGTTTTAAAAGGAAAGCCTAATTTCAAGTCATTTTCCATATTCAAGTTCTCAAACAGAAAAAGAGACGAGTAAACACAGCTTCTAGAAAATTCAAATGATCAGTCTTCAAATACCTCAGTGTGCAGCTCAACAGCAACATTATCATCTCTGTCGTTGGACATCAAACAACTGATAGCATCGAAAACGGCTTTCTCATATGGGGTTGCACGATCCTTATCAAAACAATACAAGCAGTTTGTAAACAAAAAGTCTCCAAAATGCAAATTTTCAAATAAAAATAGAAACAAAAAACTAACCAAACCAGCCTTGGCTGCTTGGAGATGATAATGAGCTCGTGAAGGATCTGAGGATGAAAGAAAATGAGCAGCCAAAACATTTGCAAGCACACAGTCTTTGTCATGAACAGTAGCCTCCAGAATCACAGACCTCTTCCTCCCATAACTAAGCACCTTCACTCAATCACAGAACACCAATAACAAAAACCCCAAAACCCCATTTCAGATAATCGAAAATTAAAGAACCCCAATAGGGAAAAATCGAAAAACAAGAAGAACCTGGTCATAGAATGCATTAATGGCGGAGATGCAATCATCGGATGATGTTCTGATTCCATAACCCCATTTGGTTAATTTCACTCCATCTTCCATGGTTCTCGGTGTAGAAGGTTAAATCCCAAGTTCCCTGAAATTTATAGGAAAAACGACAGAAATTGTCAGAAGAGGCGGATAGAAGCAGATTCTTGTTTAATACGTTAACCATTGTTACTTACGGCGTGGGTCCGATCGATTGTAGCCAAAACGATGAAAGTGAAAGAAGCCCATGTCGGTCCAGATAACATATCTATAATATATTGCGTTAAACGAAGGAAAAAAAATGTGCGAGGCTGACGAGGATTGTGGTTTTTGAGGAATTGCATTCCATAAAGTAGAATTTGTTAATTGCTTGCTTACCTGATTTTTGAGGGACAGCCACTTTGAATTTGTAGAAGCCACATCTACGGCGGCGACGGAATCATCTCCTCCACGCATTTTTTTCTAAACAAACACAATTATGCGTTAGCTGTTTTTAGTTTATAGATGCTTTAAGAAAAAACTTCCTTTTTTTCGGATGATGAAGAAAAAACTTTTGTAATTTCAATTTTGTTTCGTTTTAAAATATAAACAAAATTGATAATTTTGGTTGGTTAAAAACAAAATAAATGGATGGATGAAAATTGGAATGAAGCAAAATAATCATTTATTAGAAGCAAGAGTTGAAATGAACATTTCAAAAGTTAGAAAATGGTACTCACGCTCTACACTCAAATGATATCACCAAATTTGCAAATTTTAAAGCTTCCTTCTCCAGTTAGATTTTTTTCATCTTCGCTGTGCACGCAAGTTGTTGTCGCCTTCAATTTTTCTTTGTTATCTACTTTGCAATCATCTCCCTAGAAAATAGAAACGTGAAGTGAAGTGAGATAGAGAGAGAAATGAGAGGAATGAAGAGGAGAAAAAAGTAGCATATTCAATGAGGGAAAAACCGAAAAAGCAAGAAGAAAAGTCAAGAGTTGAAAAGAAGAAACGAGATTCACGTTCATCAGTCCATCAAACAAGGTTGTAAGGTTAAATCAATAACTTCATAGAACTCATAAAAATTTAGAAATTACCAAAGTAAAAAATAGCTCAATAAAAATAGACATTTTGACAGTATATGTAAGGAAATGAACCAAAATCAAAATAAACGAATGTAAGAAAGAAAAGGACAAAGGAATATTGTTAGAGGAACAAAGAACCAACAAAACAAAACAGAAAGTGAAAGAAATGACATTAAAAAATAGGATTATAATTGGAAGAAAAGCAAGTTGCAAAATTTGGACACAAAACAACAAGAACAAAAAGGGTTGTCGCTTTTGAGAACTTACTTTCCATAAAATACCATTTCCTAATAATAATAATCCCTTTGCTTTCTGAAGAAACAAAAAAAGGATTGCACCAGCCGGGAATCGAACCCGGGTCTGTACCGTGGCAGGGTACTATTCTACCACTAGACCACTGGTGCTTCTTATGTTACATACTTTGAATTTTAATATTTACCTCTTTAAGATAATCACACTTCAATCTTAAAATTTCTGTAGACAAATTTTGAAAATTCAGAAATAGTAGCAAAATAAGTTTGTTGATCATTTGTTTTTTCAAGAGTTTCCTATGGTAAAGGTATAGTGTTTTAGCAGTTGAATTTGTTAAGCTCAACATTTAAGCAGAAATAAAGTAAATCTTGTTGAAGGTTTATAACGAAAAGGAGATCGACCACTATCCAAATCTGTGGTTCTGCATCTTTTGACAAAATTGTGGATGAGCACCCACCGATACATGATCGTCCCTACCCTATGAAAGAAAGAAGAAATTGCCAGCATGAACTCAATAAAATTTTGGTGCTCCGTGATGATGTGTGTGATCTCTAAAATTAATCTTTAAAGCGTTTGATAAGAGAGTTCTGACGCAGACAGAACTTGAAACTTGAGCTACAGCATTGAGATAATCTTACCTGATAAACCCATTTATAGAATAAATAAGGGGTAAATGGGATAACATAAACTGGAAGTAAAAAAGAAAGGGAAAAAAATGAATGAATTTATAAAGTAAAAGAAACTTCCTGATTAAATTTAACCCACTTATAAGTTAAAATATAATATTTACAGAATTGGACTAAGCCTGCAAAACTTGGTTTCCTTCTTCATCCTTTGTTCTGAAGTCTCCAAACTAGCAAATCTGAATTGGGTAAATATCATCTCATGTTGCAGCACTGAGGCTTTTTTTGCTGCATCAACTTATCCCACAAACACATCATCTGTCTAGGAGATTGGTAATGTGCAGTTAAATAATCTTCAATGCATCCAAACTGGCAAAACCTTAGACTATGAAGAAATTTAACTGGCTTTGAACTGTTGAACTGCTCCACCCACATTCCCATGCTCACATCTTCCATCTTGAATAACTGCATTTAATGACACTATTATTAGCTCATCTCATCAAAACATCATCTTTACTTGGGGATGGGGAAAAGAAAGGAGAAAGGGAACAGTTACGAACGTACCCTTAATTTGTGCTTTTCAAATTCAGATACAATATACTCTGCAATGTCAGATGATAGAATGTAACCCGGTCCATTTGCATAAGCTGGGTAATCTTCTTCTGGCCATTCCTGGAATAGATTGAACCCAATAAGTAAATGCTAATGAACCAATATAATGCTCCAAAATCAAAACAAACACCATATGTATAATGCTCCCCCCTAAAAGAGAAGCATCTGTTTGTAGAATGATGGGAAAGCGAGGCAATTGCACAGCTAACAAGCTAAAGATCCATTCTGCAGGAATTATATTTGTTGTTCAGGATGGGAAGTCCCTGGAATACCATGTATCTAAAACAAATGCACACTGGAACACATTATGAAACACAAAAAAAGGATATCATCAACATTCAAAGCCACAAGACATACTATGGTCGCCGAGGAGGATTAAGTTTCTTAATCACTATATGAAACGCAACCACGTGACAACAATTATCATGTTTGAATCATCATGTTAATAAAGAAGTGGGCGGCAAAATGATGTGACCAGATAGGTATTCTTACACTCATACCTCATATGTCACTGCCCATTTTCCATGACGAAGAGGTTTGTGGTGGTAGTTCATATTTCCAACATAAAGGCTCCTGCCAGCTTGAACCTTGTGAGCTTCACTGATCACTGCATCCACTCTGACAAATGTATCGTCATCGCACTTCATGATATATTTAGCAGCCACCGTGCGAACCTGCAAGATCAACATGGAATGATATTCCCAACAACAAAGTGTCCAACTCACAAGGTTTGTGATTTTTTTTCTCACAACTCACCCCATATTCACAGATTGCAATTGTCTTCAGTACAACAAGGTCATAGTTATCCATGTATGGAACAATGACGATATCCCCAAAATACTCTGCTTCTTTCTTTAACTCAGTATTTACTTCCTTTCTTCCGTGCTATCGGAAAATAACATATAAGTTATCATCAGTACAATGATATAAATTATGGAATATATCTGAGAAACACACCATCCCTTACCATTGCCACAAAAAACCGAGCTACGGCTAGTGAAGATCTGATTAACCTATGCTGCATCCAAGACTTCCTAACTGCCATTCGTTCTGCAAAATGATTGCCAGCAGAAAGGATACCAATGAAAAGCTCCACATTTGATTTGGGAATTGGAGGGGCTTTCCACTGTGTCAACATCTCCATGTGCTTCTGTGGTGCAAAGCTAGGATGTGCAGTGGGTAAGGAAGCAGCAAATAAAGAGTGCACGTCAATATCGCCATTTACAGATAACCCAGTTGCATCCTCTAGAACAAACCCCTGCCATCATCACTATACTGTAAAACACCTCCGCAGAGTACCAACCAAATTTGAAAAATATATATAGTGTACTTACAGTGCGATATGGAAAAGAAGTGACATGCCTTCCATCAACATTGATATGGTAACCTTCCAGCCCAGCACTCACAGTTAGAACAAATAGTCTGCCCTCAACAAAAGGATATGGCCAATCGATCATCACCTTCTTGGTTCGTCCTATTAACCTATTTAACCACCATATTACCTTCGATTCTTCAGAACGGCTATCATCATCACGAATCCACTTCTCACATTTTACCTGCCCGTCAACTTCATAACATCCCAACAGTAAGTTAAGTAACGACTCACTTGGAGAAATCTTAAAGAAAGAATAAAATGCACAGAAAAAACTACATCCTGGAAATATGAGGTTCAAATTCTTGATAACAATAAGTTTTCATATCACATTGCACAAAATCGAAATAAGAAAAGGGGAAATTTGCTAGTAAAGGATTCAGTGCATCATATCAACCATCTTGCTGTGCATTTCTAAACAGAATTCTTATCAATTACAAGGAAAATAAAGCATTTTCAAACACCATGAAACACAACTTACCCGTTTCTTCATCTGCCCTGGATTTCCATCCCTCACATCTCAGAGCAGTGCCCCATTGCATCCTATAACAAGTGTTCTGTTCAATTACAGGCTTACCACTCCAATCTCCCTTCAACCTTGGATTGAAATGAAGTATTCTCGGTGGGTCTTCACCATCCACAGTCTTCAGCCCTTGCAACTCCATCATAAACTGTGATACCAATACTGAATCATCCCCTTCCTTCAAGATTGAAATCTTGGGATCCTCTTCCGAGTGAGCCCAATGAGGAGTCCCCACCACAGTAATATGCGACCAAAGCGTCAAGCCACAGGGGAGCTCCATAATCCGACCCTGTGCCTGAAATTCGGATCCAGAAAGCGTAATCGAATGTGGACACGACTCCGACTGATTCTCCGTCTTCGCTTTAGGTTTAAGCTCAATCTTCCCTGACTCCAACTCCTCCCATAGCTTCTTCCCCACTACCCAAGCATGTTTAGCCGCTTTTTGAAGCTCGGAGAACTCTCCCTTACTAGCATTACGATCAAACGTGCTTTCATCAAACACTAAACCCGAAACTTTCCTGAACTCACGCATTCGTCTCTCCGGTGTCCGATGCGGCGAGCCATGAGAAATCCGAAAGGGATCATCAGAAGGCCTACGAGGGGCATCTTTATCAGCCATTTCTTCTTCACTTTCAAGCAAAAACGGCCTCGGTAAAGCATCGCTTGTGAAACCAAACGTTCCATCACCAGACACCGACCCATATCCGGTTCGATACACCAACGGGATTTCAAAACTCATGAAAAGTAGATACAAAAACACCAAACCCATCAAAATTTGCAGCAACCTGATTCGATTTATTGATAGCATTACATCAAATTTCCCCCGTTTCATCTTTCACCTCCTCCCCCAAAAGAAAAAGAAAAAGAAACAAAAAAGAAATAAGAAATCAGTTGTAAAGAAGAAGAAAATGTGGGGGATTTTTTAAGCAAACAGACTTCTATTTTTCTTTTTTTCCCTCAAACTTTAACTCCCACCACTTTCTACAAATCCAAGATTTCCTTTCAACCCTAACCCTAATTCCATCCCCAAGTAAAATGGAAATGAATTCAAGCTCTGGAAAGCTGAGCTCGAAAACAACACCACCACCCCGTTGGAAAATTTCCCTTGCCCGTAATATTATTCCTCAGATTAGAACAACAATAATTAAATATATATGACATTACATTACATTATTACAAACAGAAAAAAATGGGATTGAGAAAGAATTGAAAGATGAAAACGACAGCGTGTTGTGCTATACAGTTTAACATGGCATCATTTTTGCACGCTTTACATCATCAATCTGTCACAAACACATGTTGTTAATCAAATTTCATTGTTATTACCTCTTCTAATTAATGATCATCCTATCAATTAATTAATTTATATTCCTTTTACATATATACATAAAGTTAACTAAATTAAAGGGAAAAAGGCAAGTGGTGGTGGGGAAGCACACCTCATCCCACCACTGTTCCATGGTGCGCCTCTTTGGACCTGCTTGGTATCTGCCCTTTTTCAAAGACCTATATTATTGTTTTCTTTTCTTTTCGTTAATAAATTTTTTTTATTATAACTTATAGATAGCTTGACCCGTTTTTCTATTTCTAAAATGTTAAGCTCTTTTTGTACAGCTAAATTGATAAATAAGTTAGATACTCACTTTTTTTTATAAATTATACAATCTACATCATACGTTAACATAAATTATATTAGTTTTGTATAAATTAAAAATTATGTTAGAGATTAAATTGTAATGATTTAAATGTTACATAATAAAATTCAATTGCTACGTTATTACAAACCAAGGTCTAAAAGGATTAAATTGTCGGTTTCATGATCTTAGATTAAAACAATGTCTAACTCCTTATACGTCAATGTTCGTTCAATTTAATTAGGTTTATTAAATGTAGAAATACTTGAATAAAAAGAGAGATTAAAAATTGGACAAACTTAAAGCGGAGGAACCAAAACGGCTTACCTTTGTATGAAACATACCCTGGACTTAAAAGTCGAAGACTCAAAAGAAAAATGTTTTAACTATAACTTAATGAACTGTAGTGTTAAAAAATGTAATGTAACACATCAACTGAAACAAGTGGGTGTGATTAATTTGGTGATGATATTTTTGAAAAGTGATTTAAGAGAAAGCTTGGTGGTTAAGAATTTAAAGATGGGGAGGGTGGTGAAGAGGGATTTAGGGGATAGGTGTAAGAATTTAAAGACATTTGAACACGTCAGAAATCTGACAGGTTTACATAAAGGGAAGATAGGATTGAAAAGGAAGGGCAAGTTGGGGGCTTTGATGGACGACACGTGTCCACAATGCATGCATAAATTTGAAAGAAATGAAAAAGGCTTTATCGGTTGCATAAATTGTGGCTTCTGGGTGCTTCGTGTCTATGTGAATCTCAAGAAATATGAATTTGGTCAAAACTCAAGTGATCCAATGGTCATCATCTCATACATACATACATTCTCCCATATTTTGGATCTATGAAAGTATATAGATGTAATGCAAAATTATTCATTCATTTTTGTGTTTAATTTGCAGTTTGATCAATTCTAAGATTATGGATTTTGAATCAACTAAGTTTGTAAATATTTAAGATCTAACACTTTCAAAACACTTATTTCTTTCATTTATCGACCCATGTCAATGTTTATTTATTAATGTAAATGATTAAATTTAGTTGAATCGATATAAAAGATGAAAAGAAAGTTATCTTAGATGATAAAACCTTTTTAAAATATTTATAATCATGATAAAATATTATAATTTATGTGTGATAGATTACCATAGACTAAACCATAGACTAAAATAAACTACTATCTACGTCCATTATGTTATAATAGACCTAGATAGTAATCTATTGTGATTCATCTGGTTTTTTTTTTTTTAAATGTTTTGTAAATATTTTCGTTTAAAGTAGTTCTAAAAAAAATTAAGAACATTTGTAAAAAGAAAAAATAGAACATTTGATAAAAATATTTACATTTTGTAGAAAAATTAAGTGTAATTAATTTTGTCTTTTAATGGGTTTGTTTGGTGGATAATTTTTCTATTTTTGAAAGAATAACTTAAAATTAATTGAGAATTGTATCAAAATTATTTAACTTTTTTTAAAAGGTAGTACAAAATAATTAATGGTAAGTTGTTTCAATGAAATGGAAATTTGAAAATATAGTAAAATAAATCAAAATATTTATAAAATATAGTAAAATTTTAGATTTATCACTAACATGTAGCAATAGCAGTGTATCAATGGTTTATTAGTATATCATTGATAGAATATAATTTTGTAAATGTTTTCAATAGTTTTGTTATCTATAATAATTTTATTTATGTCAAATATCAAAGTAAACATTTTGAAGGCAAAAAAACACATAAACATATAAATTAAATGGAATTCACAAATGGTATTTTAAAATATTCTAAGGACCAAAATTCAAATATATGTAATATGTATGTATGTATTTTTATTGTGTTTATTATGTTTTGTGAACTATATGGTTTGTATTTCCACCCTTTAAATATTTTCTTTTTCTAACTCTTTCTTTAAATATAAATTTCATTGCCAATAACCATTTTTACTTAAATTTCCAAATTATCTTTAACAACCTTTTTGTTTTTTTTAAAAAGGAAAATAACTTTTAATTTTATATCATTTATTAGCTTTACAGCTTCCATTTTTATATCTAAATTAATATTAAACTTTATATAATTTCGTAGCCATTTTAACTATTAATCGCATTTTCCTTTAACTTAGTTTTTATTAACTTATTTAGAGACATTTCGAATTTAGTCATTAAAATAATTTAAAATCATAAATCCTAAAATGTCAAACATTTTCAAACCCTAAACCCTAAAATGATAAATATAACAAAATACAATTTGCCTTTCTTAACTCCAAAACTTAATTTAAGCAAATATTTAATTCAATCATGTAATCAAATCGAAAAGTTTATTTTATTGATTTTGAAAACTATTAAACAGATGTTTCCTTTTATTTATTTTTCTTGGCCAATTGTCAATTCCATTAAATCAATTAATTAGTTTAGTTGGGTCCACTAAATTTAATTGAGTAATTTACATAAACGTAACAAAATCCAATAAAATTTACGAACTGTATAACAAAATAAGAAAAACACATGACGCGTGAACGTTTTTTCATAAATTTTATATATGCTATTGCGATTTATATCTTCTTTGTAATTTATTAATCTCAAGCCATGTCGGTGCAATTAAGACCAGATAGTGAATAACTAAACGCATAAATCTTTCATTCCAGGGCATATCTTGGAGCTTTTTTGGCCGAGTTGAAGTGCAAAGTGGTTTTTTTATATGAAACTCGGGCCAACGCGGGGAAGTTCCTAAGCGAGACTAGGAACATGAAGGGATATTTAAGGATTCTCGAACAATCTCAAGCTCGAGTCCGATCAAGATTGAAGGTAAAAAATGAAATTTGAAAGATCTTAGGACTAATCTCAGACTCGAGTCCGGCTGAGATTGAAGGTAACAAAGGAAGTTTGAAGAATCTCGGGCCTATCTCATACCTATTCTGACCGAGAGTATTTGCAAGATCATGTTCTTTCATCATGAGACATGGTATGTCAAAGATGTGTATTGTACGTGTTGATAGGGTAATTTTAGTTATTTTTTTATTATGAGCATATGGGCTTTTTTTTGTTTACAAAATTATTCTATGAAGTGTAAATGTTTTGTAAAAAAAAATCACATAAATTTGTATTTTTAAATAGAAATTGAGGTGGATATAAGTTTTACCGAAATGGGTTGGCATTAACATAAATGATTAACAGCTTTTAATGATTAAAGTGATTGGAAATTACGTATCCTATAAATTATAATATGGTTCTATTAATTTCCAACTTAAGCGGTGCAGTCTTCCTTCATTAATTAATATTTGCTGGGTGTTATTCATAGTAACTACACATTTATTGCCTTTCAATTTTTGGTTGATGATTCGTTACTAATAGTCAAATTAATAATTCTTTTTTAATAATTATTTTTATTTTATAAATAGTTGGAGACTTTAATTTTTAACTTTATTTTTTTAATATAAATTTAAATTTATCAAACTAATAATTATATCAACTTTTATAAGTGTGTTCAACTAATAAAACATAGTGGATGGTTTCAAAGAGTTCAAAGTTTAAATTCATACAAACATTAGTTTGAGGTTTAAATACGACTTCTAAAGTTTAAAATTTAAGTTGATATAGTTATTAATTTAAAGTTTAATTTAAATATGATTTGTGAAAATTTAAAGATTAAATTGATACAATTTTTAATCTACTGTTTAATTTGATATAACCTCGAAGTCTCGAATGTAAATTGATATTTTCTTTAAATATTATTTTCATATGTTTATTTTGTGAAATTATACTAGTGTTTTTTAAATATAAATCAAAATTAAATTTAAAATTTTGTTTTTGTTTTTAGAAATTTATTTACTATTAAAACACTTGCTTAAAAAATATAAAAAGTACAAAATAAGTTTGATTATGAACATTTTATTCATCATAGTTTTGAAAACTTTATTATTTTTAGAATTTAGTTATTTGTTTATAAATGATAAAAATAATAATTAAGAAATTGCAAAAGAAAAAAGAAAAAAGTAACATAATTTTAATAATTCAAACAATTATGATAAGCGAATTTAATTGTTAATCCAACTAGGTATGATGGTTACTAATAGTTTATGGATACTTTTTTCACAAATGTATAGGTTTCAATTAACCCAATATATACAAAATTGAGTTTGGATTAGAAAGAACAAAAAAGTTTGGTTAATAACAAATATACAAAAATTGGTGATAGATTGGAATAATAAGAGATATAACAACGTTTTTAAGGGCCATTTTGAAAAATGGCAGAACCATTTTTTCGTTTGATTTTCAGCAAATGACATTTTTTTGCACGTGCATAGTATTTTACAAAATACCAAAATATCCATATTGCTCAACTGTAATTATTTCGTTTTTACGTAGTAATTAATTTGGGTTATAAAATATCATGAGTCTTTAATTATTTTCCACCTTCTAAATATATAACAACTTATATCATAATTTCTTCCTAATATCTCGGGACTCAACTAATCATATAACTTTTTAGCAACCTTTCATTCTATTTAATTTGAATTTCAAAATAACATTTCAAATTATATAAAAATTATATATTATTTTTAAATTACGTTTCAAATTATATAAAAATTATTGATTTTTTTACTTGATTAACAAAAAAATTATTATTTTTTAAAATTGATTAACGTCCAACGAAAATCAGTTGATATTCTCAACATAAAGTTTTAATCATAACCCTTGATTAAATTTCAAAATAACAAAATATCATTACTTATTTTTTTAGATTAACTTAGCTAGATTATCTCAAAATAACAATAATTGTTTGAATATCAAGATAATTCAATTGTTAATTATTTAAAATAACATTAACCCTTGATTAGTAGCAAATAACGTGGCATAAAAATTTGGGAGAATCTCAACATAACGTTTAATCTAAACCCTTAATTAAAGTTCAAAATAACATGCTTTTAAAATTAACAAAATTATTAATTATTATTTAAGAATTTTTTTTTTCATTTTTAGCTATTGTTATTCGTTTGGAACATTTCTTAAGTACCTTTTTTGGTCACTTTCAACTATTGTTATTCGTTTGAAACATTTATTAAGTACTTATGAAAAAGTTTTCTTATGGATTTTCTTTTGTTGATTATATATTTGTTATAATAGTTACACTGTAATTATCGTGAAATAATATTTATGTGTGTTTACTTTTGTGTACTTTTGGATAATAATGGTGGTTTCATTTTTTTTTTATGCCTAATTTGTTTATTAACATTTGTTATTAATCTCAAATTAATTTATAGTACAAAGATAATATTGTGTACATACATAAAAGTTTAATTAGAGATATACCATTAATTGATACGAATGGTTCAAAGGATTTTTTTTTTTTTTTTGCATTGATTGGATTCAAAGGTTTTAAAGATAAAAATGTTCATTTGACTAAATAACATTAATTAAATTATAATTTTCATCAATATTTGTTTGACAAATAAACTACTAATTAACATGATTTCAAGAGTATGTATTACCAAATCACTATATCCATTTCCAAAAAAACTACAAAAAAAAAAAAAGTTATGTGATATGATGAAGAAATAAAACATTAATGTAGTTTCTTGCACTCGTCATAGTATTATTTATTTCCTTCCCTTCCTTCCCTTCCTTCCCTCGTAATTATAGAAAAGAAATCGTCCCTCTTAATTATATAAAAAAAAATCGATTTAGCCAATTTTATTTATTAAGTAATACAGATTATCTACTAGATCATCTATTAAATTATCTATTAAATTACATTATTATTTTTTAATTAGATCTCCCTTAAATCTAGTTCATTTAAATTACCATTTTTTTAAAGAAAAAACAGATTTTGCTATTTTTCAAAATGACAATTTTAAAATTGCTATTATTCTAGTTGACCCTTTCATTATAGGTATGGGTTGGGTTTAACCCAATGTATCCAAGTTTGAATCAGCCCACTAAGTTTAGAAAAATAATGGATTGAATCAGAGCCCAATGGCCCAAGTTGGGTTGAATTGCTCAAGTTTTTTTTATTTTTCCCTCTTTAGATATAGATATTTACAAAAGAGGGGCTTCCTATTAAAAGATTTATTTTTCAAATTTACACAAATGTCTTCCACTTTCATTATTTGTCACAAAAAGTAAAACAACAATATGATAAATCAACTCAATTACTCTTTAACCCTCATATATTTAACCAATAAAAAAGTAGAAGAAAGATCTATTTAAGAATTTTTGAAATATTTATCAATTTAAACTATAAATGTAGTTTATTTTGATAAGCGAATCAATTTAACTTTTCAATAAAAATTTATTTGAAAATTGTAGTTGTGAATTTTATTAATTTGACATTTGTAGAAGTCTACATATATATAAGATAATTGTGGCAATTTTAACATATTTGAAGGCTTAAGTTTTATAACTGAAGTTTGTAAGTACAATTGCAATTATCATATATTTTATGGATGATTTTTGCCGGTTAATCTAAAAATTGGAACAGTACATTTTGATAAACTTCAAAAAAGAAACATGAAGTTGAATTTTGATACACTTGAAGACAACACATTGGTTAATTTTTATTTCACTTTAATTTAACTTGTGGAGGGCTGTCCAAAACAAGACATAAAACTACAGGAAAGGGACATAGGAGAACACGTGTTTCCAAAAGGAAAAAAGAGCTTGAGTCTCGAAGTTTGAATTAACTAAATGAGTTAGTAAACATATATGAAAATAACTCAATGGTTGAAATAATCTTGATATCACAAGATTTACACTTACATAACCACATGGGATTGTTAGAGGGAAGACATTATGGATAACATTAAAGGTAAAAACTAAGCAATTTCGCAAAAACATGTAAACCTCACGTTTTGTTTAAACATTTCTTATACTAACTAGACATTGAAGTATAGTAGGATCGGTACCATACCGATGCAAAGCTTTCTTACATTAAGTCAAATGAAAGACACATGAGTTATTTGATATCATTTGGAACTGTGAGATTCATCCTAAAAAATATAAATTTGGATCTCGATCAAAGATGGTATACCCATTAACCATTTAACCAAACTTTTTTTAAAAATAAATCTGCCAACAGATAAAGGCTTTGACTCTGTTGAAGTTTATTTTAAGTTTCTGACAGATGAGGTTGAGTATTTTAATCCAATGAAACTCAGAAGACAAGATGAAACATATAAATATACAGTGTCTCACTCATAAAATATTCCATACACGATTTAAAAACAAAAAAGAAGAAGAAGAAGATTTCTGTAACATTCAGAATCTCAAAACTTGGTTTTTGTTTTGTTTATTTTATGTTGACTGAAGAGAAACAGCCTTTTCCAGGTTGGTGGGTTCAAGTGCAGCAAATCAAAATCATGTCATTAGCAGCCTACACGTTATTCAATAAAAACTTGCTGCAAAAAAATACAAACTTCACAGCTCTTTTCTCATTTGGAATTTATATCTGCTTTTTGTTATTTTCTCTGCATATTTCATGCAAACCTTACACTTTAAACTTTAAAGTGTTACTTCTTGAAAGACTAAAAGGAAGAATCAGTTCAGTTAAACAAGACAACAATGGCTGTCATAAACTTGTTATTTGAGCACTTATAAGAAAGACAGAGGTTCTTCCTAGGAGTTTCAGAACTTGCCAATTTCTTCAAGTATTCTGAGAAAGCTGTGAATTGGATTTAAGCATTTGAAGCCAAAAGACATTGGAATTTTCAAATCAGAGAATAATTACTTTAATCGTTATCAAGGACAAGACATGATGATCTAGGAGAAATCTGTCTGTTAATATATTGTGATATAACTGTAAAGGGGATAAATGACAAAGGAGTTTCGAGAGAGAGAAAAAAGGGTAACTGTTAAGGGGATAAATGACAAAGGAGTTTCGAGAGAGAGAAAAAAAGGTAACTGTAAAAGGGATAAATGACAAAGGAGTTTCGAGAGAGAGAAAAAAAGGTAAAGCAAAATGGTTTAAAAAGAACTTCATTGACCATTTTTGTTTGACACCCTTCTAGGCAAATAATAATCACATACAGCTAAAACTGTCCATCCCAGAATTCTCAGTCACCAGCAAAAATGGATAGTTTTCACCTGCAATGGGTTGCTGTTTTGATCTCCATTATCACCCTTTCTGAAGCTTGCCACCCTGCAGATTGGAAAGGCCTAACCAGTTTCAAGTCTGGAATTTCCCTTGACACTTCTGGTAGGCTGGATAAATGGGTGGGACAAAACTGTTGTGAATGGGAAGGAGTTTATTGTCACAACATTACAGGTAGAGTCAAAGAAATCAATTTGCCTGGCTTCATATCCACTGGTGATGTCCCCTTTCAATCTGAGATGAGAGGTTTTATTTCACCTTCAATAACACTGCTTAATGCTGTTGAGATTATTGATCTTGGAGGACTGCTTGGCCTCGGTGGAAAAATCCCTTCGTCTATTGGTTTGCGTCTTCACAACCTGCGGAAGCTCTATCTTTATGGCAACAAGCTGAGAGGTCCACTTCCAGAAAGTGTAGGTAAGCTTCTGAAACTTGAAGAACTTGCCGTGCATGATAATAGGCTGTCGGGTTCACTCCCAGCAGGTTTGGGTAGTCTCAAGACTCTCAATAGGCTTCTTCTATATGGGAATCGGTTTTCGGGTGCAATACCGAATTCGTTTGCAGATCTTACTAACTTAGTTGAGATGGATTTACACAGCAACTCATTGGTCGGTCAAATACCTGATAGAATCGGTCAGTTGCAGATGTTGAAAGAGCTTGATCTTTCAAACAACTTCTTGAGCGGGAAAATTCCCCTTTCCTTGAACAATTTGCCAGGTCTTTCGGTTTTGTATTTGGATAATAACAAACTTGAGGGACCAATTCCATTTGCATCAGTTTCTGGTCAAATCCCTTCTTCTCTTGCTTTTCTTAGATTGAATGACAACCGTTTAAGTGGTCCTATTCCTCAAAGTTTTGGAGAACTTGTCTGTCTCAAAAGAGCTTCTCTTTCAAACAACAAACTTGAGGGAACAATTCCTTCTTCTTTAGGGAGCTTATCATCTTTATCAGAGTTGTATCTCGACCGCAACAGATTCTCCGGCAAAATACCGAAATCACTTGGACACCTGTCTCAGCTCATTCTCCTGAATATCTCTCACAATTTCATCAAAGGGCCATTACCTGAGATGTCATCTCTTCAAAATATTCAAACCATTGATCTTTCTTATAACCTTCTGAACCTGTCCTCCATTCCCCAATGGCTTTTAAAACTGCCAACTCTTTCAAAAATCTATCTTGCTGGGTGTGGTATCCATGGCCAAATTCCGGAGTTCTTGAGAACAACTCCAAGTCCAATACAAGAACTAGATCTTTCCCACAACCATCTAACTGAGAAAATTCCAGAATGGATTGGACGCCTCACTCAGCTCTATTCCCTAAAACTATCAGAAAACTCACTGATCTCCCAGATCCCCAACTCAATTACAAATTTACAGGACTTGGGTGTGCTCGATCTTCATTCAAACAAGTTAACAGGCAACATACAGCAGATCTTCAAGATAAGCCACAGATTTCCAGTCGGTTCTTTGACATACATTGATCTTTCAGACAATAGATTCTCTGGGGACTTTTATCAAACAGACATCGGGCAACAATCTGGGATCCAGTTGCTGAATTTGTCGAACAACAATCTGAAAGGAAGATTACCCACTTCAATCGGAGCATTAAGATCAATACAAACCCTGGATTTGAGCCATAACAAGTTGGGTTTCGACTTGCCAGAGACCATAGTGAATGCAAAGCAATTAGAGACGCTGAAGCTGCAAAGAAACCATTTTACAGGAAGAATACCAAAAGGGTTTTTGAATTTGCGTAAGTTAAAGGAATTGGATCTGTCGAATAATTTGTTAGTGGGAGAAATTCCAGCAGGAAAGCCGCTGAGTGATTTTCCACGAAGCGCTTATATGGGTAACAAAGGTTTGTGCGGAAAGCCTTTAAACCCATGTAAGCTTTGAAGAAGAAGATTAAATGAAATATTTTAGCGTTAAACAGTGTTAAATTATTCATCCTTCGATCAAATAGATTTAACCAAACGTCATATTTGCAAGTAGAAATGGAAGCAAAAAAATAATTCTCATTAAATTTTGCTTTTTAGTGAAATTTTTTGTATGAATACAATGGCATCGTAATTTACAAAATCTCTAGACCCATCCCCAATTGCTGATAATTTACGTAATCAATTCCATTTAATCTAATGCAACATAAGATCTCCTCTGGCAATTCTTCAGGTCTGTTCCCCTGTTTCAAAACCCAAAACAGAGTAAGAAAAACAGAACAAAAAACTCAGAATTAAAGAGAGAAAAACATGGTTAAGTTACAAGAAACTTGCCTGAATTGTTAGGCCAACATCCAAAATGCAGCACTTGAGTCTATCAAGAAATGCTTCAAAACCTTTCCTTGAAATGTAACTAAATCTGTGCATATCTAAGTCGATTTCCAAGTAGTTTTCTCCCTATAATTCATAAGTTCTTTCATTTGAATCATTCTGGAAAACGTAATCTTTAGAAATCTGTCTGTAATGCAATGTAAAAACTAAACTTACCAAGTAAAATTCGTGTTGAGGACGAGAAAGGACGGGCTTTTCATTGTAAGCCTGCATAAGTTTTCTCTCTGCAGCGCTCATCGGAAGATCCTCTACATTTGCAACGCGCCCCAAAATTTTCAATCGTTCCCTAAATGGTACTACATTGTCTACTGGAAAACCCTTCACCCTTTCAACTTCATCATCAATCAGCTTCTGTTTTTGGAGTCAGTAAACGGAGTTTAAAAAACAATTGGACATAACAACATAATTTGATATTTCATGAAGCAAGTTATTGGAGATATAGAAAGATTGAATGAGAATTTGCATTTCCTGAATCTTACCTTGATGTTTTCTTGAAAATGAGATGTAAGTTTCTCTGCATATGCATCAGAAAGCTTAAAGTACAAGACGATACTCATTCCTTCTCCATCGGTTTCTCCTTGAAAAATCGCCGCCGAATACAATGGAATCTGAGTAATCACAATAACAAAATTAAAGTTGCAAGAATCTAAGGCATTAGAAGAAAGAAAAGCACTCAAAAGAAATTCAAATATATTTAACAACAAAGGGAGTTACCGGTCATATACATTTATCACAACACAAGCAAGAGATGGATTTACCTGAACATTAACAACAAGGATAGGCGGAAGTGTTCCAGAAGAAGTAGCCGCAGGCATTTCGACAAATCGAGCAATGTGATCTACTTTTCGGTGAGACAAGAACACATCAACTCCAAAGGGATAGTAAGCAGCATGATTGGGAGCAAATTCTTTCTTTTTGTCCCTGCAAATTTGTAGGATTATTTTGTCAGAGTTCAAAAACTTTGAATGAAAAATGAGTAAGGCTTTTTGTTACTTACTTTGCATAGTTCACTCCCCTAACTTTGAAACTATCTGGCTCAATATGTGACCAACAATCTAACATTTTCTTTTCAGCTGGGCAAAAGGGTACTTGAGAACCTGCTAGAGGTCTTTGTAGAAGCGCTTTTGATGAAACTGAAAGAATCACAGTTGAAGTAAAACTGAATCAATCAAAATTTGAAGAAACCATAAAGCTTATATACAACGCTAAGTATGCTTCTTGAACACTCACATAAAGCAGCATTGGGATTTCCTTCTTTCCATTTGAATGAAAGTTTCAAGGCTGCCTTCTTAAGTCCACTTGGAGGACTAGAACTTAGTGATTTTCTCTTTTCAACAGAGTTTATTGTTGATGCAAGACAGGGTAAACAATTGCTTGGTAAAATCCCACAATTATCCAATATTCCATCGCCTTTGGCAGAACTTTCACCAGCAGTGGAGGAGATCTCGTCGATGAATACTGGTTCATTTGCCTCGCTTGAGTGTCCACATCCCTTATGTTGTGGTTCTGCATCATCTGGATTCATGGCCTGCAAATGTGAATCCCTTGCAACTTGACTCTCAGAACTGCTCACAGAATGTACTCTTGCTGAATTTCCTGGTCTATGAATCTGATCCGGCGTTGCGCTATGTCGATTCACATTATGATCTCCATGATTAGCATCGCCAGAAGATGAAATGCTCGACGTTGACGCAGCCTCCAAGCTATTAATTGACTGATTGTCTGCAAGAACTCATAAGGTGGACAATGGCAGACTGATTAAACAATAGATGGAGAATAAGGAATTATCCCATCAGACAACATATTCAAAGAAAACCCACCATCAGGAAGACTTTGGTAATCTTCATCGCAATCCGATTCGAATTTGCCAGCTGTATCAAACCATGCCTCATCGTAACTTCCTGCAGAGATGCCACAGATGATACATATTTAGATAAAAATCCAGGAAATGAATTATACGGTGCTTGTAGTTAACAGCATTTGAAGACAAGTTCATTATCCCATTCTTCCAATAAACAAGATCCTAAGAAAAATTAAAATCATAAAACAAAGCTCAGAATAGGCACCGTAATCTTTAAAAGGATGAAAACTTAAGGTGTCTCAACTTGTTGAGCTGGCTTATTTCTTAAACAGAAGACTTGAGATTCTAAAGTATACGTATAAGTTTAGTTTTAAAAAATGATATGCAAAATGGACATAGAAAACTCATGAGAAAAGTCAACTCCATTTTGCTTTAAAATTTTCTTATTTAAAAAAAAAAAAAAGAAGACAGAAATGGGGATTCTTCTATGCTCGTTCTGGAAGAATTAAGATCTGAGAATCTGCCAATGACTTCGCTGCGGCTTCCAAATATTCAAACCATCCTTTCTAGTTCATCAAAGACAATTTAAAACCAAGAAAACCCAATTTCTCCAATCGTAAAACCATCCCAAAAAGCTCAAAATTAAAGTAGGAAAAAAGAAAACAGAGAAAGGAAGGAATAAGTTGCTTCCCTCACAGGAGACGTACATTTCACATCAAGCAGCAAACATTTTTCATATTTAAAAGAAAACCCCATTTCAGAAAAAGAAAGAAAAACCTTGAAAAGTGGGATTGGAAAATGAGCAGTGGTCAATCGGGTCAGAGCGGTGCGATCCCTCAGAAAGAGCAGAAAAGGCGATGGTTGTGGAACCTTTCCTCCGTCTACGACGGTTCTTCCTCTTATAAGATTTCTTAAATTTACCTCCGACGCAGCCCTGCGGCGTGGAAACGCAAGCACCCATGTCGGAAGAACGACGAGAAATCACGTACCAGAAGACAACATAGGAGAAAAGAATTCAAAAAAAATAAAGAAAACAGAGAAGGGGAGAGGCAGGACAGGGCAGCTCCTCTGTTAACAGAGAAAACACCAATAAACAACACTCGAATTTTTTTCCTTTGTTGAAGAATACAGAGAGGGAAAAAGTTAAAGCTACCGTTTGTTTGTTAAAAATCCCAAGTCCCCCTTCTCTCTCTCTCTCTCTCTCTCTCTCTACACTGTCTTTTTTATTGTTAATTATGAATAAAAATTGGATCTTTATTATTATTTTAAGAGTATATATATGTGTGTGTATATAAGGAATGTGGAATAGGAAATTGGAGAGAAATAGGAATTGGCAAAGGAAAGAAGATTGACAGCGTAAGAATGCATCTATTGTTCATTTCTATCTAATGGAAGCGAAGTTCCTTTTCTTTCTTGTGTGTGTATGAAGGGACCCATGAGGTTGATTACACGTGGCATGTTTTGATTTATGCAAACGGGTGGAGTGTGCAACCTTCCATGCCTAAATGCGCCTCCTAATTATATCTATTTATTTATAAATATAATCTTTAATGTCTTCCCTTTCACACATTTATAATACCATTTTATATTAATATTAAAGAATTACTTCTCATTCTCTCGAAATAAAAAAACAATTTTCAATGTCCTTAACTTCAATAGGGTCAGCAAAGATTGAGATCTTGAAAGATTTAACCTTTTCTCTACTTTTATTTTTCCCTATTTTCCTTAATGATCATGCTAAAGGAAAAGTCCCAAAATCGATGACGAACAAAATGATGTCGTTTTTGAATATAATATACTCATGGCAGGGTGCTGTTCAAAATATAAAAACATTATAAATACAATACTTAAATGAAATGTTTTCAAACCAATGTAAATATAACAAAATTGATTATAATATTAGCTTCGAAATTTTACGTCTTAAAATTTAAACACCTAATATATGTATTTAGTTAGTTAGAAAGGGGAAGATTATAGTTTTTTTTTTTTCAAAAGAAGTAATTTTAGAAAAAAAATGAAATAAGTAAAATATATATATATATATATATATATATATATATATA